>CAIGQW010017622.1:0-11314 GCA_903798125.1 Danio choprae
TGTGTGTGTGTGTGTGTGTGTGTGTGTGTGTGTGTGTGTGTGTGTGTCTATATAGGATGTGTCCTCATTCACATATATTTAGATACTAGCGGAAATAAAGCAGATTTAAGAATGAGCATGACTCATCAGCGGGAAATCACCATCACTAAAGATAGACAGTGTACTCTAATGCACTTCAAGTCTGCACTACAGCACACACTGAACTACAGCACACAATGTTGACCTCATCAATGCACACAACGCACTACAAACAAGCATGTTTACCTTAATCTGATGGCTATGAAGGAAACAGTAAGGTATAAAATGAACCAATATGAAGACCTAATAATTGGCAAAATCATTGTTTACATTATTTAGCATGCGTCTTTATGCATTTAACACTGCTCTTATCAGAAACAGGTTCTTACACCTTTTCCAAAGACAAATTTAAGCTCTTAATAGTAATAATAATATATAATACTTTATGAAGGATGGAAAATTAAATATTAACATACATATACATATATAAACATATCAGATGCTATTTTTTTTAAATAATATTCTATAGTAAAGTTACAGTATTCTAAAGAAAAGTTGGTCCCACTTAATATTAAGTGTCCTTAACTACTATGTACTTACATCAAAATATAAATACAATGTGCCTAATGTGCTCATAATGTATTGGAGAACACTTCTGGTGATCTTGAGGTGGGGAACAGGTAGGGTTAGGGTGGGTTTGGGTTGGTTTAAAGAGGACCTATTATGTAAAAATCAGTTTTATAAGGGGTTTAAATACAGTTGTGTGGCATTTTGGTGACTGTCGCTTTAAATTCAAATGAGATTGTGCTCTTTTCAAAAGAGGGCGGAGCTACAAAGGCCTATGTGTCAGAATAGTGGCAGATTCAAAAACAAGACTGACGTCCTATGCTGATGAGGGAGAGATGGTCACTAGTGGCCGGGGCTTTCCTTCTCTGATGATGCGTACAAAGGGAGAATGTCAATCAAAGTTTTTCTGCAGACTGTTTTATCAAGTCTGATTATGAAAAATAGAACCAATTAATTTTTACCATTAGTAGCTGGTTATATTCACACACGTTTTCCACACAACTGTGTTTAAACCCCTTATAAAAGTGATTTTTGCATAATAGGTCCCTTTTTAAAGCAAAAAAAAAAAAGTTGTATTGATAAACTAAGCCACGCCCCTCACCTGTGCTCTGCTAGTTTGAGTCCTGGTAGAGGAGGTTTGGGCGGAGCCTCCTCCTCTGACATGTCAGTCAAGCTGTCAGTGGGCGTGGCAATGGGCGTGGTCTTATTCAGGATGGCCTTCTCTCTTTCGGTTAGAGGATTTTCACACACACTGAGACACAACACGACAGAGAAACATTATTAACTCATAAATAGTCTAGATTTTTGGTAAGCATTTAAGTATTAACTAGTGGCTTAATACCTGCCTATTATTAAGATATTGGCTAATTATTAGTACTTATAAATATATACATGATCTTATTCCATATCCCTAATCCAACCCTACACTTAAACCCAACTACTACATTAATAATTATTAATAAGCAGCAAATTAGGAGTTTATGGAGGGAAAAAGTCATAGTTATTGGTTTATTAATTATGAATGGTTTATTAACTCGCACGAATCGATTGAGTTGAAAAGTTGAACATGGGGGGATATTAGCGCCGCATCAACCAATCAGGAGCTTGCTCTAGTAGTGGCGTGATTTTGAATTAGCCCCAGTTGTTGGTGTCCTGAGGGGAAATCTTCATGTCGAGGCGGGACAACATGTCATCAAACTGCGACCGGCTCATTCGAAAGTCATCCAGAAGCAGTTTCTGAAGGAGTTGATGAACTCACAGAGCTGGTGCACCTCTGACGGATCTGATGGACCCAGACATGGCACTGAACGAATCTATGACATTTTTTAGCCTTCTTAAAGCACAGCTACTCTCTCGATAAAATCCATGTTAGCCATTTAGCAACAAAACTAGAGTCATCGGGCCAACAGACGCCCCTCCCATGATGAGAATCTGGGTCTATTGTGAAGCGAATTTGACGCACGAATAAAGCAAGTAGAATCAAAATGTTTAAGAGTCTAATTACACGTGAATAGCTCAATCTATTAGCGCAAGCTGCGTCTGGTGTGAACACCCCATGATGCCTTATTCACACTAGCAGCGACTTTGTAGCTGCCTGTCACTCTAGGTGGCGATCTGCTGCAAACGCAGGTATGTGTAGTTCTACAGCACGGAGAATACAACCGGCCTTTGCAGGAGCTGAGAGGATCATGTGAGCTCTACTGGTGTTCCTATTGGCTGTCGCTTCATTTGCTTGACACGCCCACCTGTCGGCAATGGTCGCTGTCGCTCGAGCAGATGGAGGTCGCCGGAAGTTGCTCACTCTCCATTGAAATGAACGGTTGCTTGTTGCTTTGCCGCTGCGAGTCCCTCATAGTGTGAATGAGGTCGCTGATGGATTATTACATCCCATTGGATGTAATAAAGACTACAACTCCCATGATTCCACACTCAGTCACTCCGTCATGAAACTATGCCTTTGTTTGTTGTGAATACACGTTGACATATTGGGACATATTGTGCCTTTAAATGATGCCTTTTATAACATCACAATATGTAGTGCAAATGCAACAACTCATTCAATCCAACTCATAATGCAAAACAGACAAATCCACATCAGCCTTTACAAAAGTACCTCTCCGCTTTGGCCACAGGTGGTGCTGGTTTGCTGGGGGATGTTGGGGATGGTTGCTCATGTTTCTCTATAGTGAGTTTCACCAGCTCCTGTTAAACACACACACACACACACACAGGTTATAAATATGCCAGTGTTGCTTTAACCTCGTCACAAATGCACTTCTCATCCCCTCACCTTCACACCATCCAGCACAGCTTTGATCACTGTGGTAACAGTCGTCACCGTGTCCTTGTCGTCGAGGTCGATGCCCTCCAGCATCACCTGGTCGGACCAGCGAATCAGAGTCGCCAAACTCTGATAAACACGGTTGTGACAGGAGGACATTGCAGAGCTGTGGTGAAAGAGAAAGGGAACAATATGAGGATACCTGATAGGCTTATGATTGTATAACATCTTTGGTCACACTTTATTCTAAAGATACAATTCTTGGTATTAATAAACCATTAACTATGACTTTAAGCTCCTAATTTGGTGTTTATTAATACTAATTCATTTAGTAGTTGGGTTTAGGTACTGGGTAGGATAAGGGATGTAGAGTAATATCATGCAGAATATGTGCTAAATAAGTACTAATAAACAGCTAGTATCTTAATAATAAGAAGGTAATAAGCTATAATGACAATTGATACATAAAGTGTCACTACATTTTGTTTTGTGATTAATTGCTGAAGCTTTTATCACGATATATGTATTATCATGATATTATAACTATGACAGGTATAATGATATTGATGAAATGAAATTGATATTGCTGAAGCTAACTCTCTGCAACTCTCACATGGTCGCCCACTGATGCTAAGCAGGGCTGCGCCCGATCAGTACCTGGATGGGAGACCACATGGGAAAGCTAGGTTGCTGCCGGAAGTGATGTTAGTGAGACCAGCAGGGAGGCGCTCAACCTGCGGTCTGTGTGGGCCCTAATGCCCCAGTATATTGATGGGGACTCTATACTGCTCAGTGAGTGCCGTCTTTCGGATGAGATGTTAAACCGAGGTCCTGACTCTCTATGGTCGTTAAAAATCCCAGGATGTCCTTCGAGAAAGAGTAGGGGTTTAACCCCGGCATTCTGGCCAAGTTTGCCCACTGGCCTCTGTCCATCATGGCCTCCTAACCATCCCATATCATAATTGGCTTCATCACTCTGTCTCCTCTCCACCAATCAGCTGGTGTGTGGTGTCAATAGGTATGTCTGGTGCAATATGGCTGCCATCGTGTCATCCAGGTGGATGTTGCACATTCCCCCCAAAAATGTGTAAATCGCTTTCAGTGTCCATAATAGCGCTATATAAATGCAAGGAATTACTATCATTATTATAATTATTATTATATTGTTTTATTGTATATAGATGTATGGGGTAAACAAATGTTTAATGTTTATATATAAATGTTTGATGTTTATATATAAATGTTTGATAAATGTTGATGTTAATATATATATATATTATAAAGTACAAAAGCTAAGACTTTAAAATAAAGTCTCTTTAGGAAATGCTAGATAATGCATTTAAAAGGTTACATTTATTACAGCAACATTTTTAAAACTGATTAGTTAAAAAAATTAATTTTATTAGTAATTAACTCCATTTAATAAAACAATAACGGCTTTTGATTTTGAGTTGTAAGGCATTAATTAAGAAATTAGCATCACCTAAGATTAATAAATGCTTTCGTAGTTTTCATCGTGAGTTAAGTTAAATTAACTAACGTCAACAAATGAAGCCTTATTGCAAAATGTTAAAGGTCCCGTGAAATCAAAACAAAGTTTTCCAAATGTTAGTATCAGCATGTTAGTTTTAAGAAGATCTATAAGCTTGTGCGCTCCAAAACAGTGACACAATTTGCATTTAGAAGATATAAACATTAAATTTTACAGTTTGTGGCTTCCCCCTAACTGGATTTTTTTGATATCTCCCCATACTTGAGTTTCTCATCAAACCTTCTGGCCAATCTAATGCTCTCTAGTATCGGACATGCCCCTTCAAGACGCTTCTCATTTGATGCGCTTGAGCTCAACCACTCTCTCTGGCAGAACGATGAGAAAATGAAATGCTATTGACAGTTTTTTTTAAATGAGGAAGGAGCTACACTATGTCCCACCCTGTCTTCATGTTTCATTTGAGAATATGTCAAGTTACAATTAAAAAAATGCTCATTTCAAAGCACTTCAAAGACCTTTAACAAACAAAAGGCCAATAAATAGAGTTTTTAATAAATATCTCTGTCATGCCATAGGCCAGATTAGCATGGGAAAATGTATACATTTAAAAACAGCATATTAAATCTTATTGAATCATATTGAACCACCAGCAATTAAACAATCTAAATATTATTAAAATGCATTATAAATGTTTAAATAATACATAATTACGCACTATATTTTAAAGTGCCCATGGTCACAACATGCATGTTCATTTTCACAATACAATACCTGACAAAAGTCTTGTCGCCCATCCAAGTTTTAGGAACAACAAATAATAACTTGACTTCTAGTTGATCATTTGGTATCAGAAGTGGCTAATATGAAAGGCAAAGGCCTCTAGATTATGCTTATTTTACCTAAATAAAATATGATCATGCCTTGATTTTTAATTATTTAATTAGGAAAGTAAGGTCTGACTTTGCTTAGACAAAAGTCTTGTCACTTAACAGAAATAATGTACAGTATAGAATATAAAGTCATGGTGCAGTGGAGAAAGAATGAATATTGTGTATGACTCCATGAGCTTGGAGGACTGCATCCATACATCTCTGCAATGACTCAAATCACTTATTAATAAAGTCATCTGGAATGGCAAAGAAAGCCTTCTGGCAGGACTCCCAGAGTTCATCAAGATTCTTTGGATTCATCTTCAATGCCTCCTCCTTCATCTTAACCCAGACATGCTTAATAATGTTCATGTCTGGTGACTGGGCTGGCCAATCCTGGAGTACCTTGACCTTCCTTGCTTTCAGGAACTTTGATGTGGAGGCTGAAGTATGAGAAGGAGCGCTGCTATCCTGCTGAAGAATTTGCCCTCTCCTGTGGTTTGTAATGTAATGGGCAGCACAAATGTCTTGATACCTCAGGCTGTTGATGTTGCCATCCACTCTGCAGATCTCTTGCACGGCCCCATACTGAATGTAACCCCAAACCATGATTTTTCCTTCACCAAACTTGACTGATTTCTGTGAGAATCTTGGGTATCTTGATCAACTAGAAGTCAAGTTATTATTTGTTGCTCTCACAACTGGGATCAACAACAAGACTTTTGTCAGGTAGTGTATATTCTATTACTTCCTATCGGCTCATCTAATGAGTGAAAGCTGAAAATACACTGTTTTGTTAGCACTGAATACTCACCTGTGCTGTATCCGAGCCTCGACCTGCATCAGAGGCAAAATAGCCTCTAAAACTTTACTAGCTGAACCAGGAAGCATCTGGAGAACTTTGGTGTCAACGTTCATCTTGTCCACAATCGTCTTAAAGTATCGCAGAGCGCTGACCACATCCTTCTCCTGTTCCTCCAGTCGACTCACCTTCTGTTACAAGACATGCACATGATTTAGAGATTGTATCGTTTGCATGTGTTTATATTTAACTCTTGTGTACTGTTCAAATCGACTACCCTTTCGTTATGTTAGTGGCTGTTTTTGCCCCATTGACTTCCATTATAACCACATTTTTTGATCGCAAAGCCATGACAGCATATAATCATGAATTCTTAATTGTTGGTGTTTTCCCTGTTGGGAAGAGGTCAAATTTGTCATTTTTACTGTTGATCATCAGTTGACAGCATTAACCTTTTAGAAAGGCCTGTGCAAAAAGTTTCTGGCTTTTATATGGAGTTCTATGGTGTAAAACAGCAAATTATAGTGTGCGTACGTTCTCAAACATAGGGTAATTGCGCAAAGGTCTCTCTCACAGTCTCATGCACTCGCACACGGCCACACACACTATTCTCCATATAACCATATAATTTTTATCTAGAAATTAAGCTTTTTTGGCATTGCAACTAATTATCAATCGTAAAAATGTGTAAATTTACCTCTTCCCAACAGGGAAAACCAACTAATAATCAAGAATGCATGACTATATGCTGTCATGGCTTTACAATCAAAAAATGTCATTATAATGGAAGTCAATGGGGCAAAAACGGCCACCAACATAACAAAAGTATGGTCAACTTGCCCAGAGCAGGGGTCTCAAACTGCCGGCTCACGGGCCATTTGTGGCCCCCCCTCCTTCTGCCTCTGGCCCGCAACTGACATCAAAAATATAATGAGATTCGGCACAACAAAACACATATTTTTGAGTCACTATCATTGTTGAGTGTCGCATATAGCCACTCGTGGTTTTGACCCCCACCTACTGGACATTTAAAGTACTGTACTATATATTTGGGTTACTTTCGGTTTCTCTCAGTGTACGGTCGAGAGTAACGCACATGAAGATTATTTCTGTGGCTGATTTAAACGTTAAAATATATGTCCGTAAGTGTAAATTTTTTTAAATATTCAAGGGTCATTTGATTATAATCAGTTTTATACCACCTGTATTGTGTTGTACAAACACATCTCCATGGCTGACATGTTATGATGGTGTAAATATGATCATTTCGCTAATATTCAATTCGAAGGGCCTCATTTAATAGATTTTCCTAATATGCATATTAAGATTTGCATAAAAAATGTGCATTAGTAAAATTTGAATGCTGGCTGAATTGAACATGCCAGTAACAATTGCCAGTAAAGTCACTAAAGTTACCCAATCTGCATTCTGCTGTTCTTGCATCTTTTGGTTAAGCAAAAATTGATTGGGACAGAATAACAATTATTATGCCTATTATTACATTTTTGCATTTTCATAGCAATTTAAACAACCCCTTCAATATGTACAATAAGAAACAAAAAGAAAGAGCTTTGACTGGATATACTCTGGGGAAGAATGTCTGAGTGCATCAATTACATAAGGTTTGCACTTTTTTGTTGTGCTTGAATGTTAAAAACGGCCCTCCTATGAATTGTCAGTCACTGTTATGACCCCCGCCAATTTGAGTTTGAGACCCCTGGCATAGAGTGTATTGATGAATTTAACATTTGCAACGCATTTTGCCAAAATATGTGTCAAAATAAGATTTGTCACCAAAAATCATTCCATTTGCAGAAACACAGAGACAGTTGTGCCAAATTAAGCCTTAAAATCCCCCCAGAGTGGATGAAAACATCCCCAGCAGCACACACACACACACACAAGGCATTCATTCATTTATTTTATTTTCAGCTTAGTCCCTTTATTAATCTGGGGTCGCCACAGCGGAATGAACCGCCAACTTATCCAGCACATGTTTTACGCAGCGGATGCCCTTCCAGCTGCAACCCATCTCTGGGAAACATCCATACACACTCATTCACATACATACACTAAGGCCAATTTAGCTTACCCAATTCACCTATACCGCATGTGTTTGGACTTGTGGGGGAAACCGGAGCACCCGGAGGAAACCCACGCAAACATGGGGAGAACATGCAAACTCCACACAGAAATGCCAACTGACCCAGCCGAGGGTCAAACCAGTGACCTTCTTGCTGTGAGGCGATTGTGCTACCCACTACGCCACCGCGTGGCCCACACAAGGCTTAATCTAAAAAAGATTTTTAAAAAAAGACTTTCACCATTTACTGCCATTATAAGAATCACCAAGGACCACGGATTCAGCTCATAATCTTTTTTAACCTTCTACTGACAAAAACAAGTCGCCTTGTTGAATAAATTAACAGGGAATTTTCATTTTTGTGTGAACGATCGCTTTAACCAAACAGAAAACTTGTGGGCTCACATCCAAATGCTATTTCTGAAGAAAAGCAGAGGAATTGTGGTACGAAGATGTTTGACTCCATGTAACACAGATGTGAAGCAGTTCTCAGAAACCATGATTATACAACTACATAACACTGAAGTATTAGTTCAGTGTTTCACAAGAAAGCCAAATCTTCAAGCATTTTTCAGTTAATATTGTAAATATTTGACTTGTTACAGAAAGATGTAGACGCCGCAATTTTTTTTAACCACCTAATATTTGTTTTCTTCACTTTCTATAGAGTAATAACCCATTTAACCATTCTTCATGTTTTGATTTAGGATGGAATGTTTAGTGATGCCAATGCATTTGCGCGTACTGAAAAGTTAATATAAGGATTTTGAGCTTCATCTTTTTCAACAGACTGCTATTATTTTGAACAACTGTATACAAAAATAAATGCAGGTTTCAGATCAGCGTGAGGAATTAAAGGGGTTTATGTAATTATGATGTAAAATAAGTCTCTGATGTCCCTAGAGTGTGTGTGCGAAGTTTCAGCTCAAAGAAAACACACAAATACTGTTTTATAACTCTCTGAAACTGACCCTTTTAGGCTTTGATCCTAATTGTGGCATTTTGGTGACTGTCGCTTTAAATTCAAATGAGATTGTGCTCTTTTCAAAGGAGGGCGGAGCTACAAATGCTTGTGTGTCAGCATAGTGGCAGACTCAAAAATAAGACTAACGTCCTATGCTAATGAGGGAGAGATGGTCACTAATGGGCGGGGCTTTCCCCCACTGATGATAGGTACAAAGGGAGAATGTCAATCAAAGTGATTCTGCAAACTGTTTTTATCAAGTGTGATTATTTTATTTATTATTTATTTATTGCCACATCAGCAACTTATGGCTATTTTATGGCAAAAGGGATATACATAAAAATATTACATGATAAAAACAAATTCATATTACACAAAAAAGTTACTTAGACAAATATATAAATTAGAAATAAATAATTCACACATTAGATTCACAGTTAAATATGATTTTTCAGTTCAATTTTTGCTAAAAAAATTTAAGATTCTTCCTGGTGGTACCTTATTAAAAATATCAATCAAAGTGCTCTCTTGATAAAAAAAATTTCTAATAGTATTCAAACTTCTACATTCCAACAAAATATGTTTCATGGTAAGTTTAGCTTGGCAGTAATTACATTTAGGTGGTGCTTCATTGTTCAATAAATATAAATGAGTCAACTTAGAATGTCCAATTCGACATCTAGTATAGACAGTTTGTTCATGCCTGGTCTCAAAATTATAATTTGCATAGTGTCTTTCAGGGCAGCACGGTGGCGCAGTGGGTGGCGCTTTCGCCTCACAGCAAGAAGGTCACTGGTTCGAGCCTCGGCTGCGTCAGTTGGCATTTCTGTGTGGAGTTTGCATGTTCTCCCCATGTTTCGCGTGGGTTTCCTCCGGGTGCTCCGGTTTCCCCCACAAGTCCAAAGACATGTGGTATAGGTGAATTGGGTAAGCTAAATTGTCCGTAGTGTGTGTGAATGAGTGTGTATGGATGTTTCCCAGTGATGGGTTGCAGCTGGAAGGGCATCCGCTGCGTAAAACATTTGCTGGATAAGTTGGCGGTTCATTCCGCTGTGGTGACCCCAGATTAATGAAGGGACTAAGCCGAAAAGAAAATGAATGAATGAATAGTGTCTTTTATTTATTTTCGGGTTAATTTCATGTAATTTATTATTTTTGCAGTTGTCCCATTCCCTTTGCCATGTTTCGTTTATATACAAATAGGTTTCAAGTCCTCCGGAGGAATTAAACGTTCTGTCACTTTTAAAGAGATGGCTTGTTTTGCTGCTTCATCTGCCAGTTCGTTTCCATGTAGTATCAAGTGTGATTATAAATAATAAAAGCAATGCATTTTTACCATTAGAAGCTGGTTATATTCACAGACAGAACAGTGTTTAAACAGTGTTTTCTGCATATCAGGCCCCCTTTAAACATTGTCAAGTGCATAGAGTGAAAATCAGTGAGTACAGTTGCTCTACCCTGTTGACTGGCTTCTCTGGCGTTTTCACTGCAGGCTCAGGCTGGAGTTGTTTGCCTTTCTTGGATGGGGTTCGTTTAATCTTCGGGGAATGAAATTTCATCAGTTTCATCGTGAAGGACGATAGGTGAGACTTCTGGGATTCTGCAAAGCAACATAAAATTCAGATTAGGGCTGCGCGATATTGGAAAAATCGGACATTGGGATGTTTTGTTCTTGCTGCGATATATATTGCAATATGAATAGAAATTTCAGCAGATGATGAACTTCAGGTGAAAGCTCGATGTGACTATTTTCAATTTCATAAGGTTCCTTTTACAGCATTGATGTTGTAATGTAATTACAAAACATTCGGTTAAATAAACGTAAGCATTCATTTAGTTGTTCGAGCGTAAAATGAGATGAAAGATCAGGATCAGGAGACGAGCGCAAAAACTCCATTGAAAATACTGGGGTAAAATATTTTAAAGACATGGCGGGGGAAAATGGAATTTAATGCAGTGCTTCTTGTCCAGTGAGACCCACTTTATATCGTATATCAATCAGGCAGTGAAGATCACTGATTTTTAAAGAAATCAGACCTTAAACGTGGCGATTTTATAATGGAAAGACAGCTCACCGGAAACTCTGAGGCGGGCTGGCTGAAATTAAAAGTCCACGTGCATACCCCATTCAGTAAAATCAAGCTTCACCTCACAGAAGCGTTTCTGGTTTTCAGAGAGATGACACACACACACGCACGCACACACACACACACACACACACACACACACACACACACA
>CAIGQW010017623.1:0-11197 GCA_903798125.1 Danio choprae
ATACACATATATATATAACATACAAATGATGAACTTTCACTACATTATGGATATACTTTGCAACGACAAACTATTATGCCTGATCAACTATAATCACGACTAGACATTGTGCATGCTACAATGCGATATCGATGCTGAAACGGTTTATTGTGCAGATCTAGCGTGAAGCCAGCATTATAATAAAAGTCCCTGCTGCTTTACAGTATATCATATATTGACTATAAACTACACCTCCCATTATACACCTTAGCTTTGCAACCCACCGTCTCTAGGTCGCAGTGTTTTGCAAATGTCCCATATGTCACTCATTAGCAGCTTCAAGTTATTTGCTGTTCAACAGTTCTGATTCTCTCAAATGTGACCGAGTTTTGGAGCAAGGTAATGACTCCTGTCTGATGATATTTGTCTTTGTCATTTACTCAATGAAAGTTACTTAATGGGGTTAAGAGAGTTTCTTAACCGTGTTAAAGTGTTCAAATAACCCAGAGAAGTAACATCTAATTTAAATTCACGCAGATACATTTATTTGTTCCTTGAATATGTGAATGATATAAAGACAATTATTTAACAATATGCTAAAAAATAGTAATGTATACACAGTCTTGGAGTTATAATACAACCTTTAAAATAATAAATAAATGAAAAACATTGGGATATTAAATGCAGTTTAGCTGAATGCAAATCAGCATGTTCTGAATGAGACGTTCTGTCACTTCTAAACACTGGGTGGATACCAATAGTATGTCTGTGCTATAAATCCTGTAGTGAGGTTCTTGCATAGAAAGCAATATGGAGATCATAGACATCAGACTTAAAAGACAAGACACAAATCATGTGAAGTTACAGCAAGTTTTTGTTTTGCTTTGTCATTTTTATGTGGTAGCAGTTCTAGTTTATTACAATCAAGCAATGCTTGTAAATGGTGACCTCACAGACACACAGAGATTACGGTAACACAGACGCCTATTATCATACGTTTACATATTAACTTTAATTGTGACCCAGAGTACTAAGGTAGTAATTTATGCTCTGTGGCATAAATAAATCAAGTGCTTATTTTTAAAATGTGAACACTTGTGAATAAAGGGTTTAATAATAAATTACATTTTTGAGTACATTTTAAATAATAATGTTCCAGTAATCGTTTGTCAAGCTTTAACGCAGCACACTTATTTTAATGTGCTGCTGACTTATTATATTATTATTATTCATTCATTCATTCATTTTCATTTCGGCTTAGTCCCTTTATTAATCTGGGGTCGCCACAGCGGAATGAACCGCCAACTTATCCAGCATATGTTTTACACAGCGGATGCCCTTCCAGCTGCAACCCATCACTGGGAAACATCCACACACACCCATTCACACTCATACACTACGGACAATTTAGCTTACCCAATTCACCTATAGCGCATGTCTTTGGACTTGTGGGGGAAACTGGAGCACCCGGAGGAAACCCACGCAAACACGGGGAGAACATGCAAACTCCACACAGAAACTGACCCAGCCGGGGCTCGAACCAGCGACCTTCTTGCTGTGAGGTGATTGTGCTATCCACTGCGCCACTGTGTTAAACTGCTGAAGCTTTTATTAGTGCAATATTGATCAAAGCTAGGTTACTTTAACAGGTATACAAATAAAAAATAGATAACAATTAAAATAAATAAATGAACAAACTAGGGCTGCACCATATTGAAAAAAAAGGGACATTGCGATGTATATTTCGATATGAATTTAATTTCATCAAATGAATTTAATAGCTCTATTTGGAAAGATTTCATTCATTTTGATAGATTGGGATGATGGTCTTTTTTCTATGCGGTGTGTTTGCATAAATTATAATCAATTACAAGCATATATAAATACAACAGAGCAAAAACAAAAGTGAAATAATCAGTGCTTAATGTTTTCTGGAAAGTCTAATTTATAATTAAAATTATTAGTCACTATATTAATGTTAGTAAAAAAAATACAACTGAATTTTATCATTTATTAAGTCCATTTAATAAAACAGTAACGACTTTTGATTCTACTGAGTAATTATGATAATTATTGTGAAAAGCACTATACAAGTAAACATAAATTCAATCGGATATGTGGAAGTAACTAGGAAACTAATGAATTACCCAAGATAAATAAATGTTTTTGTACTTTTCATCATGAGGTTTATTAAATTAACAAATGTTAATAGTGCAGAACAATATTGGCCTACACAGTCGGAGCATTTTCAGTCAATATTTTGTGCATGTCGTAGGCCAGATTAACATGTGAAAATGTATGAAGATAAACAGCCTATAAAGTAAGAGGAACCACTGTCAACAATGTGAATGCATAACTGAAAGTTTACATAATTATTCACAATATTTTAAACTGTCCATGTTCGTTATCACAATATACTGCATTATTGAATGTCGGCACAAGTCTAGTGCTGACTAAAATGATAAAGCACATGTAAAGAACTTTAGCCTTACACTTAAAATAATAATGCAAGTATGTAAAGTAAATGCATGTTATTAACTTCCTTGTGTTATTTGTGTAATACAAAAAAAATTGCAAATATGTTTAAATATGGCTTCGTCTGAAATTGCTTAAGTTTATCAGTCATAAATGCTTGTCAATAAACCGAACAGTTCCCTATAACTCACAATTCAAATACAAGAGAATTACAAAATTATATGGCCCAACTTAACCGGGTCACTTTAATAACGAGTCCGATTAATAACGTAATGTAAGATGTGTTTAAACTAAAACATTTTGATTTAAATGTTTGCAGACACATAAGTAAAGGTTATTTGGAGTGCATTCAGACTGAAAAACAATAAAAACACTATAAAAGTATATTCGTTTAAAGTTCATAATTCCCATAATAAGGGTTCCTGTTTTCCGAGATAAAAATGAATGATTATCATCATACTTGAACATTGAACATGTGCAACATGATGCCTAAAATGTCATTTAGTGTAACAATAGTTTCTACATAAAAATCCAAGCAGTCATATTTATAACAAGAGTCATTTGATGACATTTTAAAAGACTCTTTAAGCCCCAAAAACACTATTAATTGTCATTTTACATCTTTATACTTTCCCACTATCATACACAACAAGGTTTTCCCATTTGTCAGCAAGAAGTTTTGAAAAAAAATAGAATACATTTAATATGATAAGTACGGTTCAGAATTTGTTAGCTGTTTATTTTTTTAATGAATAAAGTATCTGTTACTCTGAATGACGGCTGAACATTATTTCACCCATATTTGGACTTTTTGGTATACATTCAAATAGACATTTCACCTGCACTTTATGTACATAAAAAAATTAACACTTGATTTTTTTTTTTGTGTGAATAAGTCAATATGTTGACTTTAACTTTGGTCTTTGAAATGAAAGTATGCAAACGTGTTCTTGTCTTACCAGAGTTTGTTCTGTCACACGTATTTTACTATTATTTTGTAATGAATTTTTAATTAAAATCTGTGCTGCTTGACTGTCACCACTGCTGACATTTACATATTTGTTCATGTCTGTTCATGTCTGGTTTACAAAAAGTTCACCAGATAATAACACTGCATGACCAAAGCCATAAACAAACAACTGTTATTTAATAATTACTAGCCCCAGCTGCTTTTTAATATCATATTATTATTATTCCGCACTTTGTGTTTGGGTACAGCTCCATACCTGATGTGTCAAAAATACTTATTGTAAACGTTTTATAAGGTCAAAAGAAACATGCATATCTAACCCATGTTTCGAAAAGAAATTTGCATTTGAATTTTGTTGATACAGAACTAACAAACCACTGCAATTGATCAATTTTAATATCTGAAAGTGTATGCAAGTACAATTAATTTATCTTGTTTTAAAACTAGTGATATATCTGTTGTTTTGTTAAAAATAGCCATGTAGGTTTTAATAATTTGTTTTTGAGCATCATTTTAAATTCCTAATTATGGGGTTAATACTGTTAATTTTCAAATGATTTATTTGTCACTAGATTTTCACATATTAATAAGAAAAAATATTAAATATTATTAATTTAATAACACTGTAATCATTACTGCAAGATACTTCCGTTTCAGTACCAAAAGCGTGTGAGATGTGGGGTAGATATTTTTATTCATTTATTTATTTATTTATTCCACGTGCATGTGTGCGAGAACAATGTTCTGAATTGTGAGGCTTAATTTTAATATCTTATAGTAATTGCAGCATGCAGCATTTTAGGAAATAATATGTCTATCTCCTAATCGGTCTAGGTAAACTTTCGGCTCTCAGGGTTTTGAGACACACCCCTGTCAAACACTCTTGTGTTTGTGAAATTAATTAAGTGAATGTAGCTTTGCCTCAAAACCTGCTTCAACTTGCTTATGAAAATTGTTTTCAGATGCTGCCAAACACACACGCAGCACCACTGCTTTCACGGTGTTTTACTGGCGTTCCACACATTTAAAGCGCGCACTCACTTGTCGGCGTCAAGATGGAGTCATCCTTGACCATCTTCGGCTTCCTCCGAATGCTCTTGACCTGCTCCAGCACGCGCTGCTGACCCCCCCGCTGAGTCTTGTCGGACGGCAGGACCAGCGAGGTGTCATCCGTCGAAACGGAGCCCAGAACCGAGCGGATAGGTTCGGCAGACATCGCTGCTCTCGATGGCTCTGCGCGCTCTACCCTTCGGTCAAACCTGACAGACTGTCAACAACACCAAACTCTAGCGCGGCGGCGGAGAAACTGGTGAAGCTCCAGCGCTTCAGTGAGGAACCACACCTAAGACACGCCCACTACACCGCGGGCCAATCAATGCTTCATATTCACTTTTAAACCTGTCAGTTACCTAGCGTTTCCTACGCATGATAACCCGTCTGTCTGTCCCTATCTGTTTGTTTATCCATTTGTTACCAATTGTCTATCCCAATGCTGCAGTACTGTAAATATGAATTTGTTGTTTACTTGAATTGTGACTTCAGTTAAGTAGTTGAATTACTACTTCAATTAAGTAATTTTAACTTTATTGTATTATGTTTTTATTATTACTTGCTATTATATTAAAAACAGTCCTTATATTGAGTGTCATTTAGTTAGAGCATTTCAGTTTTGTTGACTTAACTGGATCTGTAATTTGAAGAGTTTTACAATTACATTTTTACAGAAACCTCTAACATAACACAACATTGAAGTCTAAATCATATCTCCCTACTTTATTCAACACAATAATACAAAATAACACATTATTTTTTACATTTATTTTCTAGATAGAATCTGCATGGTTAGGTTAACTCATTCAGTTTAAGTTCAGTCTATACAATTACATTTTGAGTTCACCTAATTTATTTCTATTAAGTTCAAAGAACTTTCATTAAAACATGTAAGTCAATGGAAGTCGTTTAATTTAATTAATTGCACTGCCCGATTTTACAGTGGACAGTAGCTGCTTTGGATAAAAATCTAATAATAAATGTCTAATAATAAGCCACAAAATGATCATGGCAATGGCAGTATTTTGCCATGTAAATTACGGGTTTCTAATGGGGAGACATTATTATTATTATTATTATTATTATTATTATTATTATTATTATTATTATTATTATTATTTTGTTAGAGAATGCAAATGTTTTGCTTTTTACGCAATATATTTGCTAGGATAAGTTCCTCATGGGAAGGTAACATATTTGAGAGAACGTTTTGTGAGCAAATGCAAATAATTTTGGGGGAACAACTTTTGTGAGGCAACACAAATACTTTGCGAGTGAATGTAAAGGGTTTGGGGTGAACACAATTCTGTTGCTATAGAATGCAAATGTTTTGTGAGCCAACAATATGATTTTGGAAGAATGCTATATTTTTGTGAGAAAACACAAATGTATTGTGAGTGAACACAAAGGAGTTTTTAGAGATGCAATACCTTTGCACAGTCATGCAAATGCTTTAGGAGTGAATGTAAGGGATTCTGGAGAATTCAATACTTTTGAAAGAATGCAAATGTTTCATAAGCAAACCCAAAGGATTTTTGAAGCAGCACGATTCTTAGATTGTGACCGTTTTGCGGGTGAACACAAAGTATTTTGAGCGAACACAATCGTTTTTGCGAGTGCAGTTTTTCCAGCTCGAATCTCACAAGGAAACAACTACTTTAGTAACTATAGTCAGGAAATTTGTACGAATCCATACAATTTCACTCGTACATAGATGTAAAACATTTTTAAGTATGCATGTCCCCAAACACCTCCTAATATATATGGTACAAATACAATTGAACATGAATCAAAAAGTTCATGTTAATTTGCCTCTAAATCAAAAAGTTACAAATTGTTGTGAGTTTCCGTTGGTTTTTCAGTTACTCCTTGATTACTGTTTTAACTGCTTTTACTTATTGTCATGAATACCAGCGATCTAAGCCTTGCATATCGCTGGAAAACACCCAGACTATAGTTCTACCACTGAAAAGAACTACAAATCCCATCATTCCCTGCACTCACACACCTGGCCCAGATCCCCCTTGATTGCAAACACACAGCTGAAGCTTGGGAGAACTGATTACCCAGATATTAACACAGCACACAGCTTTGCTTTTACTGTAAGTGAGCATTTCCTAGTGGCTTCCTTGTCTTGCCTTTCGTGATTTTGGGCCCTTGTTTGTTTTACTCTTTATGTTGTTTTGCTGCCTGCCTCGACTATTCGCATGTTGTACTGACCATTCTCTGGATTACCTGCATGCTCCTGTCTGTCCCTGTGTTAACCTTGCCTGTACGACCATTCTGTTTAATAAACTGCACGTGGATCCTCATCTCTGTTGTACCCTGATGCATTACACTTATTAATTGTTTCCTTTTGCATTTAATTTACTTCTCTGACTTTAGTACTCCTATAGTAACTTTAGTTGTTTTTACATGTGCTTTATAAACAAATATTGTATTGTATAAATGCAAAACACAAAGTTATTTACTTTGAACTGAATCTAATTGAAAATGTATTGCTTTTTTCCCCCCTCATTAACATGTCTTTAGGAGCTTTGTAGTTCCATATGGTATCAATTAAGCTTATATTTCACAAGAAAATAAACTAGTTATAATGTTGAAATGTTTTATACAGTCGCTACTGCTTGGTTCAGTACTAGCACGAGCTGCCTCCTCAAACAGAAATGTCTGCTTGCAGCTTTGTGTGATATTTGCCTAGTGGTCTAAAAATTGCCACTCACCTATTTCTGTCTGTCTCTGGACACATGTCTTGTTACGTTCATTAGAGTGTGGCATGGATAGTGTAATGCTGATGTAATTACGTGTTTCACAGTCATTGGCATCACACTTAAGTGACAGATCTCAAACTCCCAAACTATCAGCGAACATTCAGTGCTCAGAACACAATATATCCGTACAGCTCCAGTGTATAACAGCGCATCAGCTTTCCAATCCAGAGCTTTCAAGTGCTGTAACTCTAGAGTATAATTAGCCCTTTTTTATACAACCACACCCGGAAACATGATTTTTCCCTATTGTTATGTAACAAAAACATTTAGTTGTTGATTTGTTTTAAATATGACTTGTTATGGTAATGGTTTCTATTACTGTAGTAATGGAAAATAATATGCTGTAGTCATTACAATATTTGGTGTAAGAGATGTACAGTATTATTATTATTCTGATATAACTTATGACCACACATGAACTGAGACACACTATTTGTACATTGTGTGTGTTTGTGCCATTCAATTCATGTCATTGTGAGGACCAAATGTCCCCATAAATACATCAAAACCAGTGCATTTTGACCTTGTGGGGACATGGTCACCATGAGGAAAACGGCTTATAAGTCACACAGAATGAAATATATAAAAAAAAAGTAAATATGTAATATATAGTTTGTATTTTATGAAATTATTATGTCTATGTGTAGACCCCATCAAGATAGCTGTACAAGTGTGTGTGTGTGTGTGTGTGTGTGTGTGTGTGTGTGTGTGTGTGTGTGTGTGTGTGTGTGTGTGTGTGTGTGTGTGTGTGTGTGTGTGTGTGCGCGCTTTACCTGTATGTACATTTTAACAATTTCTTGTAGAATCTACAGTAAGTTACTGGCAGCAAATTGCCAGTAAATTACTGTAAATCAGCAAGAATACTGTATTTACATTTACAGTGCCATTTACCTTGCTCTATATGCATTTACAGTATTGTATTTATTTACTGTAAAATACAGTAATATTCACAATGCGACTTTAATATACAGTAACATACTAAAGAATTGTTCTACAGTAAAATACAGTTCATATTACAGTTAAATACTGTGCAATTTACAAAAATTGTTATCAGTGTACAGTATATATGTTACTTGTCATCTACCCATTAACCCAACGCGTAAAAACACACATCCTTTTTATAATCTTCACGTTTAATGAACACAGAAGTTGTTGCTACTGTTTGTATTTTCACTGGAACCAGTTTTGAATTTCATTGGAAGTAAATAAAAGCTAAAGATAAAAATCTCTGGCTAACCACAACAAACAATGTTGGCTAATATAGATAATGTCGGATATTGACTACACTGTAAATAATAATAATAATAATAATAATAATAATAATAATATTTCCCAGTGATGGGTTGCAGCTGGAAGGGCATCCGCTGCGTAAAACATATGCTGGATAAGTTGGTGGTTCATTCCGCTGTGGCGACCCCAGATTAATAAAGGGACTAAGCTGAAAATGAATGAATGAATGAATAATAATTAAAAATTAAAGCTGCAAGCAGCGATGAAAGGGACCTCGCACCCGGGCTCACCGCTGCCTGGTGGCCTTAGGATGACAGAGAACAGCGGACAATAATAATTTAAGCCGATATATCTTAAAATGCCTGAGAAAATCGCAGATTTATGCCAAACTTCCTTCTGTCAGCAGGTGGCGCTATGACTGAGACTCAATATTGGCATGTAGATGTCTTCAGGAGAGGAATCTCGTCGAACCTGTGCATTTTCAGGCAGATCAGACATTGTTTGGTTGAGTTATAAGTGCTTCTTCCTCCATGGCGAAGCATCACACTTTCTCAGTCTGCCACGGACACGCCCCTCGGCGAAAACTCTTCACAATTTAACATCACAAAGGCCTTTGGACTAAAGTATTAAAACATGGATTCGATGTAATAAAGTTTGTAGGAGGAGTTTGCTACACTTTAAAGCATGTCACTTACTGCTGCCAGCAGGTGGCGCTATATCTGTATCTGGTTATTGGCATGTAAATGTGTTCAGGTCAGGACTGTTATCAAACATATTGATTTTGAATCAGATCACACAATGTATGCCTGAGTTATAACAACTTCCTGTTTTGTGGCGAAGCGTCAAAGTTTGAGAGGCCGCCACGGACACGCCCTTCGACGATAACTCTAGATCTTCGCAATTTAACATCGCCAAGGCCTTTAGTTGACAATACCCAATTTTAGTGTTGATCTGATGAAATCCCTAGGAGGAGTTCGTTCAAATACCACGCCTGGAAATGGCAAAAACTGCACTTTTTCGGCAGTGGAAGTTAAAAATATCTGACTTCCTGTTGGGTTTGAGATTTTGCTCCAAGAGACTTTTTTGTAGGTTTTGGACTAAACTAACAGAACATGGACTCGGTGTGATAAAATTTGTAGGAGGAGTTTGTTAGACTGTAAAACATGTCACTTCCTGTTGCCAGCAGGTGGCACTATATCTGTATCTGGTTATTGGCATGTAGACATGTTCAGGTCAGGACTGTTATCAAACATATGGATTTTAAATCTAATCAGATAATGTATGCCTGAGTTATAACAACTTCCTATTTTGTGGCGAAGCGTCAAAGTTTGAGAGGCCGCCACGGACACGCCCTTCGACGAAAACTCTAGATCTTCGCAATTTAACATCGCCAAAGCCTTTAGTTCACAATAACCAATTTTGGTGTTGATCTGATGGATTCCCTAGGAGGAGTTCGTTCAAATACCACGCCTGGAAATGGCAAAAACTGCACTTTTTCGCCAGAGGAAGTTAAAAATATCCGACTTCCTGTTGGGTTTGAGATTTCGCTTCAAGAGACTTTTTTGTAGGTTTTGGCATGTTTGATGTGTGTGCCAAGTTTCGTATGTGTGCGTGAAACGTAGCTCAGGGGCCCACCGATTTATGCCAAACTTCCTTCTGTCAGCAGGTGGCGCTATGACTGAGACTCAATATTGGCATGTAGATGTCTTCAGGAGAGGAATCTCATCGAACCTGTGCATTTTCAGGCAGATCAGATATTGTTTGGTTGAGTTATAAGTGCTTCCTCCTCCATGGCGAAGCATCGTACTTTCTCAGTCGGCCACGGACACGCCCCTCGCCGAAAACTCTAGATCTTCACAATTTAACATCACAAAGGCCTTTGGACTAAAGTAATAAAATATGGATTCGATGTGATAAAATTTGTAGGAGGAGTTTGTTAGACTGTAAAACATGTCACTTCCTGTTGCCAGCAGGTGGCGCTATATCTTTATCTGGTTATTGACAAGTACACGTGTTCAGGTCAGGACTGTTATCAAACATATGGATTTTGAGTCAGATCAGACATTGTATGCCTGAGTTATAACAACTTCCTGTTTCGTGGCGAAGCGTCAAAGTTTGAGAGGCCACCACGGACACGCCCTTCGACGAAAACTCTAGATCTTCGCAATTTAACATTGCCAAGGCCTTTAGTTCACAATACCCAATTTTGGTGTTGATCCGATGAATTCCCTAGGAGGAGTTCGTTCAAATACCACGCCTGGAAATGGCAAAAACTGCACTTTTTCGCCAGAGGAAGTTAAAAATATCCGACTTCCTGTTGGGTTTGAGATTTTGCTGCAAGAGACTTTTTTGTAGGTTTTGGCATGTTTGATGTGTGTGCCAATTTTCGTACGGGTGCGTGTAACGTAGCTCAGGGGCCCACTGATTTAAGCCAAACTTCCTTCTGTCAGCAGGTGGCGCTATGACTGAGGCTCAATATTGGCATGTAGATGTCTTCAGGAGAGGAATCTCATCGAACCTGTGCATTTTCAGGCAGATCAGATATTGTTTGGTTGAGTTATAAGTGCTTCCTCCTCCATGGCGAAGCATCGTACATATATATATATATATATATATACACACACATATATATACACACACATATATATACATATATATACATATATACATTTACATATATATACATATATATACATATACATATATATATACATATACATAT
>CAIGQW010017629.1:0-15351 GCA_903798125.1 Danio choprae
CTGGTTCCAGCTGATAGAAAGGCAACAGTAACTCAAATAACCACTCGTTACAGCCGAGGTCTGCAGAAGAGCATCTCTGAATGCACAACACGTCCAACCTTGAGGCAGATGGGCTACAGCAGCAGAAAATCACACCGGGTGCCACTCCTGTCAGCTAAGAACAGGAAATTGAGGCTACAATTCACACAGGCTCAGATTTAAAAAACGATGCCTGGTCTGATGAGTCTTTATTTCTGCTGCAACATTCGGATGGTAGGCGTCAACAACATGAAAGCATGGATCCATCCTGCCTTGTATTAACGTTTCAGGCTGGTGGTGGTGGTGTAATAGTGTGTCGGGGATATTTTCTTGGCACACTTTAAGCCCATTAGTACTAATTGAGCATCAGAACGCCACAGCCTACCTGAGTATTGTTGCTGACCATGTCCATCCCTTTATGACCACAGTGTATCCATCTTCTGATGGCTACTTCCTGCAGGATAACGTGCCATGTAATAAAGCGCAAATCATTTCAGACTGGTTTCTTGAACATGACAATGAGTTCACTGTACTCAAATGGCCTCCACAGTCACCAGATCTCAATCCAATAGAGCACCTTTGGGATGTGATGGAACGGGAGATTCGCATCATGGATGTGCAGATCTGCAGCAACTACAGAATGCTATCATGTCAATATGGACCAAAATCTCTGAGGAATATTTCCAGAACCTTGTTGAATTTATGCCACGAAGGATTAAGGCAGTCCTGAAGGCAAAACCGGGTCCAACCTGGTACTAGTAAGGTGTACCTAATAAAGTGGCAGGTGAGTATCTATTTCAATGTCTTTTTGTAGGTATTTTTATTGTTTTGGGTCTTGTTTTCATGATTTATTTGACATTTTGCACAGATTATTGGTATATGAAGAGTTTGTCTGTTTTTTCATCTCTGCAAAAACTATAATTTCTTTAAAAATCCAAGTAAAAAAACACCAATAAAAACCATTTACATCTACAATCAAATCAAGAAAATGCACAAAATATACTGTTGTCAATTAAAAAAAGAAAAACTGCTGCTTATTATGTTAACACTTTATTTCATGTTATTAACTACTAGCTTATGACCTGCCTATTATCAAGTTATTTATTGTTCATTAGTAGTTATAAAGTATGATTGTATTCTACATCTTTAATCCTACCCAAAATCTAAACCCAACTTTTACCTTACTATTAATAAGCAGCTAATTAGTAGTTAAGCTAGTAGTGTTAGTAAATGATTAGTTAATAACGTGAATTGTGACTTAAAATAAAGTGTTACCCTTATTATAAATAAACGCATATAAAAACACTCAATGTCGATGTTTTAAAATGTAGTGAGCTGCCATCCAATCATGCAAATTCTTGCTAAAATAAAAGCTGCCTAGGTAAAAAGTCCACTACATCTCGCTCATTATAAGACAACAAACAAAAAGCAAATGTGTTGATGTTGTTGTACTTACGTTCTCGTAATCTTTCATGGTCAGAGCTTTGGCTGGAGACATTCTCTGCCCTGGAAACAGAGGTGCTGCGGACGACAAGACAACAGAGCGAATGAACAACAAACCCGCTTCTGTTCACTCCAGAAATGATCATTGTCTCTCTTCTTTTCAGTTTCTGAACCTTTGAGGCTTTGATGAACATCTGATAATGACCATGTGGTTTAGTACAACAAGTGTGTGCCTTTATTACGGAGATAAAGGTAAAAAGCTGGAGGGAGGAACAAAACAGCAGCTTTAATTCATTCTTTTTCATAAACAAGACTAAAAATAGTGGAAGATATTGTCCTAAATGTTCTCAAACTTACACTGAAGACCTCTGTAAAATAGCTAATTGTGTATTCTGAGAATGTGTATTGTGTATATAGATAAGCATATAATAGATTTGCACTGCAATGTACTGAACTGCGACCAAAGACATTGGCATCGATATTTGTGACCCTGGACAACAAAACCAACTATCAATTTTCTGAAACTGAGACTTATAAATATAACGAAGGCTGAATAAATAAACTTTCCATTTGTCAAGATAGAACAATATTTGTCAGAGATACAACTATCTGAAAGTCTAGAATCTGAGGAAGACATATTACTAATCAAATTAAGTTGATAAATTTACACTGGGTACTTCACAAAATATCTTCAGGCAACATGATCTTTAATACGATCTACTTAACTTAATATACTTCAACATAACACCAAGTCCTAACACAAATCTGTGACAAGTAATAAAACGTATTTTTTCCCAACAACAACGGCGATGCGTTGAGTTTATATTTTAGAAATAGTTTCTATTTCTGCAACGCCATGGCTGAACAACAGCATAAACTACTATGACAATGATCACCTCAGATGCTGACTATGTGCTTTATTCACTGTTAAATGTTACCAGTTTGAATTTGTACACCGTTTTACGTGACATGTATAGCCATAATGAAAATAAATGTAGATAAAATAACTGGTAAACATATGGTTTAAACATGAATGTTAGAACTGTGACTGGCAAATCAACAACATCAGTCACTCAGCATGTGCTGTTAATGTTAATGAGGTTTACATTAACATTAACAGTTTGGTCGCATATGTGCCCAAAATTTTATCTATGTGACCTCAAAATATATTTGGGAGCATTTGTGCGAGTGTATAAAATTGTTGGCGTGTGACCAGTTTTCACTGCAAAATGTTCACCGCACCGTATTTAGGAGACGTTCACGCGAAGCGCAGCACTCAGGAATGGTTTAAACAGTTGTCAATTTGCTGCAGTAAACAAATCCCGCAAATGCTTGCCCCGCCTTCAAGCTCTTCTTATTGGCCCACTGCTCTTGAACTGACGGCAAATGGATTGTTTAATATCAGCTGTCAATCACTCAGTTTAGATGAGCTACAGGCAAAAACGTAAAGGTCTGGATACGAGAGAATGAAACTAAGACTGACCAATTTTGTTTTACAAACCAATAATGGCACATCTTATTAGTGATCATGTAGTGAATGTTAATCCACCATTTACACTTTTCGAAGAGTGGATAAAAGACTTCCAGTGGGTTAAAGTACGCTATGAAAATGACTAAAGCCATTCACTGTAAACTTTGTAGGACGGAGTTTTCAGGTAACAGTGTTTGTCATAATCGTCACGATGCTGTCAGTCGTGTAACTGGCAGCACGTACACCATCGCAAAAGAGCCTGCATTCACTAATATTGCAGCTCGTGCAAAGAGCGTTATTGCTATTAAGATGACGTATGCAAATAATTAGTTATATGTCAATATCATCTGTGCAATATCAGACACCACCTGTGAGAACAGCAAAGTTATTATCGTTAACTCAGCTCATCACATTGACATCAAGCAGTGCGTGTAGGGCCGGTGTGCGCATGCAGAATGTTTTTGTTTATTAGTTTTGATTAGTGTTGATTTCAAATGCAATAAATCTGGTAATATAAAACTTGTAGGAACAGTGCTCATAATTGTTTGCGTGTGCGCCTAAAGTTTGGCTGGTGCGCCTACATTTTTGTAGTTAGGAGCACCAGTGCTACCAAGCAAAAAGGTTAATTTCGAGCCCTGCATTTAATTAGAATATAATTAGAATATCTATGTTGTTCTGAATGGCTCTCGTATTGAAATGTCATGTTGTGTCTGGTGCGAAGAGACAAATTGCTTGTCGAGTGAATCTGTCACATCACGTGTTATTAGGACACAGTGTAAGACTGGTTATGTGGTCCAGCATCACATACGGTATACAGGATTCCCATTCCCATAAACAGCACATTCAAGGACTTTTTAAAACACCATTCATTTGAAATCAAGCACTGTTGTAATTCACACCTCCAGCATACGCAGCGCCATGAAAGTCCTTGATGAATTTAACATTTCACTTACACCCAGGGATGGGTATCCCTACCGTTAACGTCAGAGCTTATCGATACTTCAGTCTTTTATAATTTAGCAGCGGTACTGATAAAGTACCGAGTTTCCGTACCCATCCCTACTTACACTTAATGTTTACACAGAAAATGTGCAGGTAATGATGATGTTTTGAATGTCTTTTGTTTTTTTTTTTTTATTTAAATTAAACTTAGATTTTGTTTTTAAACAGTTATGTTCAAAAAACTTCAATAAAATGTGTTGAATTCAATACTAGTAATATTCAAATAATACATTTTTGATAAAAATATGGATTATTTGTCATACTTCTTGTACAAGACTTACATTTAAGATTTTTTAAATTAGGAATTTCTCTTTTTTCATTATGTTTTGGACAGCAGCACAGTACAAATAAATAAACAAATTTCATTTCAAATTTATATCAATTTAATTTTGATTTAAAAATGACCTTTTTAGTACTTTCCAGGCCTTGAATCCATATGTCTGAAATTTAAGTACTTTTAAATACTTTCAAGAAACGTGGAAACCTTAAACCTTATAGAATTGCCAATACACAGCCTTCATCAAAGATTACATTACAAGACATGAGGGTGTGTGTGTGTGTACCTGATATGTTGTCCATGCTGAAGTTGCTGCCGTTCAGAGAGTCTGGCAGTCTGGAAATGCTGCAACATAAACACACAAAGCAAAGAGTCAAACATAAATGCACAAAATAAACAAAGCTGCAACCAAAACAAATCCCAAAGCTGTCAGAGCGTACATCCACAAGACAAGTGCACATACCCAGAGGTTACACTGAACACTACAGCATCTACTCTATTTATACACACAAACACTGACTAGGAGAACTGACAGCGCATACGTCTGTGGATGCTATTCATCAGTCATCATCAAGGCTGGAAGCAGGAGCAGAAATAATGTGTGCTTTCATAACTGTTCTAAAGAGCAGCGTTGGCTACAAGCGAGAGCGTGATGTAAGCAGAGCACCACAACAAACTACTGTGAAACTACTCACGTTTTTATAGTGTGTGTGTGTGTGTGTGTGTGAGTTTGTCAGAGGAGCAAGGGGGATTGAACTTGTTAGGAAGCCAAGAGTTTCTGCAGTCTACTCCAAAACTACGACAAGCCCATGAGGACACACAGTACACTGAGCTTACATAAGACTGAGCAGCTGTCAAACTGAAATTATTACACATCTTATTATTACACATCTTATTTCTTAAATGATATTATTTTTTATATTTATTTAAAAATGTTAGTTTTAGTAATTTTACTTTGTCTGATCTTTTATTTGTATTCATGTTATGTTAATAATTAGAATCAGAATCAGAAAGAGCTTTATTGCCAGGTATGTTCACACATACGAGGAATTTGCTTTCGTGACAGAAGCTTCTACAGTGCAGCAGAATCACAGAGACAGGAGAAATAACAGATAATAAATATATTTTAAAAATAGAAGTAAGTAGTGAATGCAGATATGCAGGTTGACAAGTGTATGTACAGGTATATTACTATATATGACGTTATATGTGCAGCTATTATGTGCAAACTGGCATGTAAAGTATGTTTTAAATAAGTGTATGTGTCTAAAGTGTATAGCAAGTAGTGATGTTTGTCACAATTACTATCCTAAAGTGTTCATAAGATGGATTGCCTGAGGGAAGAAACTGTTTCTGTGTCGGGCTGTTCTGGTGCACAGTGCTCTGTATCGTCGACCAGAAGGTAAAAGTTCAAAGAGGCAGTGTGCTGGGTGTGAGGGGTCCAGAGTGATTTTGGCAGCCCTTCTGCTCGCTCTGGATAAGTACAGTTCTTGGAGAGTAGGGAGGGTTGTACCAGTGATTCACTCAGCAGTCCGAACTATTCGACGTAGTCTTCGGAGGTCTGATTGGGTAGCTGAGCTGAACCAGACAGTTATTGAAGTGCAGAGGACTGATTCAATGATGGAAGTGTAGAATGATGAGCAATTCCAGCATTGATCGGCGCGGTGGGTAGCACTGTCGCCTAACAGCAAGAAGGTCACTGGTTCGAGCCTCGGCTGGGTCAGTTGGCATTTCTGTGTGGAGTTTGCATGTTCTCCCCGTGTTTGCGTACGTTTCCTCCAGGTGCTTCGGTTTCCCCCACAAATCCAAACACATGCGGTATAGGTGAAGTGGGAAAGCTAAATTGTCCTTAGTGTATGCGTTTGAATGAGTGTGTATGGGTGTTTCCCAGTGATGGGTTGCAGCTGGAAGGGCATCCGCTGCGTAAAAAACATATGCTGGATAAGTTGGCGGTTCATTCTGCTGTGGTGACCACTGATTAATAAAGGGACTAAGCCGAAAAGAAAATGAATGAATGAATTGCAGCCTTATGGATGTGACATTTGCAGTAAAAACTCAAAACATAAATTCACAGAGAAAGTATATGTTAAGATTATATTGAAACATCTGTTTATATTTTGAGTGATGGGATCCGAAAAATATCAATCTGTAAACATTTTTTATATTTTAAATGAGGAAAATAAACATGCGTTATGGATGTGACCAAAAAAGTTAGCAAGTTTACAACCTACAATTTCTACTTTGTAGAAATTCTGTGAATTAAACTGCACAACCCAAACGAAATAATGCTAATCAAAAGGATAAGAGTTGGCTAACTATAGAATGAAAATGATTGATTTTATTTGACATTGTTGCATTTATGCGGGAAAAGCTTGGTTATGAATGTGACAGATGTGAAATTGCCACTTGTGTGACTTTGGCGAATCAAATATAGTATTTTTAAAGTACTGTAAAATACTTGCTTGCGCAAAAAAAGTAGAAACGGTTTTGCTACTTTTTTTTGTCATGGCAAGGTTGACATTTGCATAATCATTCAGTACTTTAAGTAACAAAAAAGAGGACATTTAGGTATTAGAGCTGCACAATATTGGAAAAATCGGACTTTCCGATATTTATTTTCTCTGCAATGTATACTGAGATATGAATACAATTTTACCAGATGACTTAAATAGCTCTATTTGCAAAGTCATTCATTTAGACTAGGGCTGCACAATATATTGTTTCAGCATGGACATCGCAATGTGTGCATCCGCAATGGTCACATCGCAAGATATGCAATGTTGAGTCTGGATTATAGTTGACCAGGAGGAGCTAAAGAATTGTATTTAATTACTTTATTTATACAGAATTTATATGATTTATGCAAAAAAAAAATAAATAAATAAAAATTGTCTTGTTTCTAGTCCAAATATCTACATTTCATAGAAAAAGAACAAGATTATTTTTACTCCACTGCAGATCATTTTGCTTGTTTTAAGGAAAAACTCTTTTTGTTTTTTACCTT
Organism: Danio choprae; assembly: GCA_903798125.1. Taxonomy (NCBI): domain Eukaryota; kingdom Metazoa; phylum Chordata; class Actinopteri; order Cypriniformes; family Danionidae; genus Danio; species Danio choprae. Next base: position 7,216 of record CAIGQW010017629.1, read on the forward strand.
ATTTGTTCTGAAGTTGAAAAATGTTTGAACAATATTTTTACTTGATCTAAGAATTTTTTGATATTTGGACTAGAAACGAGACAAAGCAAAGTAAGAAAAGCATTTTTGAATTGTGATTATTAAATTTCTGTACCTGAATACTATTATTATCTTGTGAAACTGTATTCATATCGCAAAATTTATCGCAGAAAAATAAAATATCGCAATGTCAGATTTTTACAATATCGTGCAGTCGTAATTTAGACTGAATTTGTAGGGGAGTTATATAAAAAATATATAAATATATATATTTATAAAATATTTATATAAAAATATATATTTCTATATAATTTATTATATACACAAATATAATAATAAACAAACTAGTCATGAATAAATACAATGGAGCAAAGATTAAAGTGAAATAAACAGTGCTTTATGATTTTTCCGCATTGCTTTCCAAACCTGTTTTAACACGTTTAATCTGTTTCAATCATTTTTATTCTTTGTTTTTATTTTTTATACTTGTTTTATCTTATGTGTTTCTTTTATTCTTGTTTATGTAAAGCACTTTGAATTACTATTGTGTATGAAATGTGCTATATAAATAAACTTGCCTTGCCTTTATGGTTTTCTGGGAAGTCTTAACAGTATTCAGGTAGAGAAATTGAATAATCACATGAAAATAACGCTGCATGGTCTTCATCATACAAATAATTCAATACGTTTTTAACAATAATAATCCGCTAACAGGCTAATTATTAGACTAAATAATAAATACAATTTTGTTTTATTAACCCTTGTGTATTGTTCAAATGTACTACCCTTTCGTTATGTTGGTGGCTGTTTTTGCCCCATTGACTTCCATTATAATGACAACAAAAACCTCCAACAATCAAAAATGCATGATTATTTTTGCAGTCAAAAAATGTCATTACAATGGAAGTCAATGGGGCAAAAACAGCCACGAACATAAACCTTCCATAATACACAGCCGTCTTTCACAGAAATATTATCAGGACCAAATTAGCTTATAATGTAAACAGTGTCTGTCAACAGTGTCTGTAATGATGGAGCCAAACGGATGCACCGCCTTTCCACAACGCAACACACACATCACAGCCAAACAACTTCCTCTTCTCACGTTTTCCTGCACTGTTAGCATTGTGCTAGCCACAGGAAGACACACTAACTATTATATAACTGTCTCATGGATTTATATACTCCACAGCAGAGTCAAGTCTCAGAAACGTATATAAACTGCTTAAAAAGCTCCTATCAGATGTCAGAGAGTTACTCAACTGACTGATATCAGCTTTCGTCTTGTGTTTCCCCACAGCCTCACCACCTGCTTTATAAAGGTGACACTACAATGACCACACACACACACACACACACACTTGACCACCATCAAAATCCAAGAGTCCATTGAACTGAACATGACTATGAACTCTGAAATGAAGCATCATCATAACTGTGATCTGCTACAAAACCACTGCTGCCCATCTACACAACTAGTACACACAACCAGCACAGGTGTAAACAGTGTAATAATAACATACCTGCATTAGTCCTTCATAGCCACAGAAAGGTAAAATATAAAAAGATCAGTGCGTTAGATAATAAACAGGAGCACTTTTCCGCTATGTTGCCATTTCCAGGAAGGAAGCAGTTACGGTTTCTGCTATGACAGCGCATGATCAACATGTAACAGCTGCCAGACTCACTCACTCACTCACTCTCCCTCTGTCTCATTACTCAACAACAACAATTGAAGACACTACAGAGGAAGAAATGTCATGCACTGCACTATAAACTACATACAGCATAATAATATTGTTTGACTGAATTAGATCAGCTCTCAAATTAAAAATGGACTGCAGAGAATTGATCGCACGCACTTTTATTTAATACGTCCCAATGAACTAATAAATCTATTTAATGCACAGTAAATAAGCTGAATGCAATTTATCGACAAAACATGTATGGATTAAATGCAATGAATATAGCTGATATTTAACATATTGCATTTAAATCAATGATCCGTGCAAAATTCTGATGATCATAAATTGTCTGTGCACAATATTTCCCCACACATTCGACTTTTGAACAGAGTAAACAATGTCAAAAACAGCCTGGTGTGCCTGGATGCTTTAGAGATCGAGTACCTGCTATTTATAACCAAGAGGATCATGTCATGTGTGTTTTGTTTTTAACATGGAGCTTTTATTGGGGGTAAAGTTGCTTTTAAATTAGCACGTTCATATAATAAAATTTCAGAAAATTCTTTGCACATTCTGAATAGGGAAATCATATTAACAGCCAATGGTTATCAAAGTATAACACTGTTCACAGTCAATTAAATAGTGCTAATGTTGATTTGAATTAACACTTGCATGGAATTTCAGACTGAATGTTCGAAAGTAGCGTGGTTTACTATATAGGGACTGTGTCACATGTTGTCACCGTTCAAAAATGAACGAATGTGCGAATATATAACTACCTCAATATGACTCTTCAACACAGTAAACAATGTCAAAAACAGCCTGATGTGCCTGGATGCTTTAGAGATCGAGTACCTGCTATTTATAACCAAGAGGATCATGTCATGTGTGTTTTGTTTTTAACACGGGGGGTTTTATGTGACTCAAACACCACGTTAAGACCAACAACACAACAGTTAAAACGAAATAAACATTCATTATTAAACATTATTCGAGTTAGAACGAAATAAACATTAATTATTCAAGTAACGTTATAAAAAAGATTGTAAACGCACTGAAAGCATGATTCAAATAACGTTATCATCTTTATAGCTGTCGAAATATTCATAACTGTAATTAATAAGTTACGTATTAAACACGTTTTCGAATATAATACAGATTTCAACCAAACTGCCCACCGAAATCATTGTAACTTTTAAATGAAGTCACTCAAATTCAATATTTATGTTACGACATCTGAGAATAGCGTAATGTTCTGTAATTATAACTTAGCTAAAGGCTAACTTCAAGTGTCGAGTGGATTACAAACAAGCATTTTTAAACGTAGATGTTGGATAGCCGAATAAAACAACTCATTGTTTGTGTTTTCCTACTGAAGCTAACATGCTAACGCTACTTGACATTCTCTGACAGACATGATAAAAATAAATAAATACAGCGTTTCACCTCAGGTTGATGTCAAACGGCAGCGTTTGATCCTCCCCGACCACAGAATCCATGCTGGATCCAAATAAGAGGCTTTTGTTTTATTCGTGAACAAAATTCCCCTCAAAACATGATGTCCGTGGCGTTATTTTTGAATTATGAGCGGCAGATTATGAATGTAATTTCAAAGCAGACGTTGGAACCGCCATTTTAAAACTGGTGACATCACCACGCGAGCTCGCGCATGGTTCGAGAAGTTGGGCGGTCCTCGTTCACGTGCTTTATTTGTTTTCTTGCTTACTCTCTCTTTGTACATTTTTTTCAATCGTCAATGTATGTCATTGATATTTAATGTATTATATACAAATATTGCTTTAATAAAATACAAATTGATACAAATAAAAAAAAAACATTGGACGGTCCACGAAATGCGTGCCTAATAAATATTAAACAAACACTGTTAAGTCTGATTAAGTCTTACGGGAAACTTTTAAATGTTGATTAGATTGTGTTGATTTTGCGTGGTAACCTTCTAATGTTGAAGGATTATTTAAATATTTGTTTTTAATGCACACATTTATTAGGACATGCACACAACAACACAATAAAAAAACTAATATAATAATGGTTGACAATATTAAAAAGATAAATAAATAAAATCCCAATGGTATTAGCTATTAGCTAGTGGATATTAAAAAGATTTCGTCAAAATAAGAGGCGTGGCGTTTATGCACCTTCTCCAGGGTTGATTGGACCGATTAAGTCCATTAAGCCCGCCTCTGCCTAATTCCTATTGGCTGCCATTGTCAAAACCTCAGGCCATAGTTTGTCTAATGTGTTAAACTGATGATGCTAGATGACAAATAATAATCACATATATCGCTCATGTTCAAATGGAGATAACTGTGAACAATGAAAGGTTTCTTATATTTGTAATAGGGCGTTTGCATTCATGTGGTTCTGGTGACGCGCGAAATTCAGAGGGAGGGCAGGAAGTAAACCACAGAATGGAAGAATTCAGAAGAGTGCTCTGGTCACATACATTGGAGTAGATTAATAAATATGGTATTTTTACAGAAAATCCTCCAAATTTTGTAATGCATGTAGGACATTGCATATTTTTGTTCATTGCATTTGAAGGTTTTTTGTGTTATTTACGGTCTGTGTGGTCCGTGTTCTTGCTGAAGGCTTCATTTTATTCCATTAGGTGGCAGTAAAGTATTTTAAATCTTCAATTGAACCAAATAAAAGGTTTCTGTCTTATAAAAATGACAAGGTCATATTATTATTATTGTCATTATGTAGATGTTAATTTCAAATTACTAAAAAAAAACTTTCAGTTTTAGCAATTACCATAAATCATGATTTGTTTCTCCCCGTTATTGTACAATAATTTCCAGCATACAAACATGAGATCAGAAAATCACTAAAGATTGAGTCATCCACCTCTGCAAATGAACTCTTCATATATTTTCATCATTCTTCATAACCTAATTCAGAGCAGCAGTTATAGCTGCACAATATAAACCACAAGTGTCAATTCCAGATCCCGGAGGGCCGCAGCTCTGCACAGTTTAGTTCCAACTCTAATTAAACACACCTGATCTAACTAATTGAGTGCTTCAGGCTTGTTTGAAACCTACAGGTAAGTGTGTTGAAGCAGGGTTGGAACTAAACTGTGCAGAGCTGCGGCCCTCCAGGAACTGGAATTAACACCTGTGAATAAACTATCAGCGTTGATGAGGTAATGTGCGCATTCGCGATAGTCCCATCTCAGGATGTTTAATGTGGAGTCTGGATTATAGTTGAGCAGGAGCCGCAGTTCATAACACATGACATTTGTGGAGTCACTGCAGAGTTTAACCATAATGGAGTGAAAGCTGATCATCCGCATGCCCCTAACACACACACACGCACACACGCACGCACACACACGTACAGTTAGTCATATTGCTATTCATCTATATATGTGTAATTTGTATTCTTTTTCAAATATTTGCCTGTTTAACAGACCAAGGACACTTTCACAGTATGTCCTGATATCTGGCTGGGGAAAGTCCTATTTCTTTTAGTTTGGCTGGAATAAAAGCTGTTTTTGACCACTGGGTCAACATTATTAGCCCCCTTAAGATTTTTCCTTTTCCCGATTCATTACAGAACAAACCACTTTTGTCCAATGACTTGCTGAATTAACCTAGTTAAGCCTATAAACCACACTTTAAGCTGAATATTAGTAGCTTGCAACACAGGTAAAAATACCTATCATGCACTGTCACCAAAGAAAAGAAATCAGTTGTTAGAAATGAGTAATTAAAACTATTATGTTGTAAAAAAAAAAAATAATTATATATATTTTAATTCTTTCAAAAATATTTCCATATATATATATATATATATGGAAGTTTGACCTGCAAAATCATCTGAACACAACGATCGGAAAGATAAACTTACAGATAGAAAGAAAACAAAAAAGCCATTATAATCAGCGCGCTCATAATAGATCTCGGTGGTCTTGACCGTGTTGTTGTGAATCACGACTGGCTTGACCGCAGTGTAACACGCAGTAAAATAAGTCTTCTGTTCAATAAACCTGCTAAAAACAAAAGAAAACATCACAGTATTCCAGCAAACAGGCATACATTTACCATGTTTTCATTTTAAACTACAGTAAACTAAAGTTTAAAACAGACGATGAGTGGGCCACGCTGCTCCCACCCACCATAACCCTGGCACCAGGGCCCACTACCGGCCTCCCGTGCTTCCTTGAGGGTCCTCAGAGCCCTGTGTAATACAAACACGTAATATTCTACATCACAGACGCCCGAGTGAAGCTTCACGAAGCGGATTTCATGAGATTGGTGTGGCTCCACTCGTACCGTCGGTATTGAACTCACCTTGGTCAAGTACAATCAGCACCACGGAGAAAGCTGACAGAGCTGAGAGAGAACTGACGAGCTTTATGATAATGCAGATCTAATGTTTAGAACCATTTGCCAATATTTGCAGAAAAGAAAACAAAAACACAATATATTATTAAATCATCAGAGCTGTGGTGTGTCAGGCGATAAACTTGGTGCTTCACCATGGAAACTTTATATAATAACTCACGCCAGGAATGTTTAAAACTTACATGTGAAAAATTTAATGTTATTTATAGTGAGAAATTAATACTCTGCAACGACTCTAATTAGAGCAACTAAATGTTTGCTTTTAGTATACATTTTAGTCAATTTAGTATATTTAAAGTCACACAGTTGCTGCTCCTGTACAATACACATGTAAGATCTCAAAACTTAGAGCTTCTGGTAGTACTCAGAATAGCAAAGTCTGCTAAAGGAAGTCGAGCGTTTTTATATATGGCTCCTAAACCTCTGGAATAGCCTTCTTGTATGATGTCCGAGGCTCAGACACACTCTCTCAGTTCAAAACTACACTAAACGGCCACTTTATTAGGTACACCTGTCCAACTGCTCGTTAATGCAAATTTCTAATTTCAGACAATCACATGGCAGCAACTCAATGCAATTAGGCATGTAGACAAAATCAAGACAATCTGCTGCAGCAGCAGAAGACCACACCGGGTGCAACTCCTGTCAGCTAAGAACAGGAAATTGAGGCTACAGTTCACACAGGCTCAGCAAAATAGGACAATAGAAAATTGGAAAAACATTGTCTGGTCTGATGAGTCTTCATTTCTGCTGCGACATTCGGCTGGTAGGGTCAGAATTTGGCGTCAACAACATGAAAGCATGGATCCATACTGCCTTGTATCAACGATTCAGGTTGGTGGTGGTGGTGTAATGGTGTGGGGGATATTTTCTTGGCACACTTTGGGCCCATTAGTACCAATTGAGCATCGTGTCAACACCACAGCCTACCTGAGTGTTGTTGCTGATCGTGTCCATCCCTTTATGACCACAGTGTACCCATCTTCTGATGGCTACTTCCAGCAGGATAACGTGCCATGTCATAAAGCATGAATCATCTCAGACTGGTTTCTTGAACATGACAATGAGTTCACTGTACTCAAATGGCCTCCACAGTCACCAGATCTCAATCCAATAGAGCCCATTTGGGATGTGATGGAACGGGAGATTCGCATCATGGATGTGCTGTCGACAAATCTGCAGCAACTGTGTGATGCTATCATGTCAATATGGACCAAAATCTCTAAGGAATATTTCCAGTACCTTGTTGAATCTATGCCACAAAGGATTAAGGCAGTTCTGAAGGCAAAAGAGGGTCCAACCCGGTACTAGTAAGGTGTACCTAATAAAGTGGCCGGTGAGTGTAGAGTAAAGACCCATTTTGTTTTAGTAATGCATACACACAATGCACAAACGCATATGAGTGGGTTTGACAAACCTCCCGTACACCAGGCACTTTGTTAGAAATGCTTCTGTTTGTCTCTATGTTTGTTTATGCAGCACCTATTTTCATTTATAGCACTTCATTTTCCCAGTGACATTAATATCTCTTGTTTTTTGATTACTACTTTGTCAGACTGCTAAAATTACGCCACACATAAGACGTCATGTTGGTTGTATAATTTATTAAATCTCAGTGTCCTTCTTTAAAATAAATATATGGTAAATAATGTTAATAAAGAAAAAGTTAAAACAAAGTTTTGTACAATCCAAACATATACAACAGAAAGCCCTGCTCACAGGAGACCCTGGAGTGCATACATTCATTACCACACACACACACACACACATACACACAATCAGTGGCAATGTGTTTCTAGGACAATCTAGCTCTTTAGTGAAGAGAATTACCAAAGTACATTAATACTGTCAGCAGCCAGCGTGAATACATGTAAGAAAAGTCAAAAATATGAATGATACATGATAAAACATGAAGAGCTGAAGGTCGACATCTACACACACGCACGCGCACACACTCACACAGATCCTCAAATCACCTCATTTACATTGCATTGCACTGCTAAAGTGAGTGTCCCATATGAACAGCAGCATATGGAGAGGTATGAGAAACGCAAAACGAA
>CAIGQW010017633.1:0-16902 GCA_903798125.1 Danio choprae
TGAGCTCAATTTAGAGCTTCATGGCAAAGGCTGTGAATACTTATATACATGTGATTTTTCAGGTTTTTTATTTTTCAAAATTTAAAAAAAATCTTTGCATTTCGCAATGCAGGTGTCTGTGGTCCTTCACTGACTCAGCAGGTGCAGATAATAGTGTCAAACAGCTGTGTGTGTATGGACTATCCTGTCGCAAAACGCAGAGAAAAGTCCTACATGATCGTAATCGTTTGATTAAGGTGTTTACATGTCTGTACTAAACTTAAATAATGAGACTAAAACCGGCATACTCCAAGTCTTAATACGATTTCTGTTTAATTCGATTATGACCTTAATCAGATTAAATTAATCAAAAATCACTGTTTACATGGTAGACTCTTAATCAGAGTATTGTCTTAATCGTATTAATATTGGATTATTGGTGTCCATGTAAACATACTAAATGATAATTTGCCACAAGCAGGAACTGCAAGAGCAACTACGGAAACAATATTCTTGGAAACTGATAATGGTAACATGGTCAGAGCAATAATGCTATTGGGAATCCATCTACATCTTCAGCAGGTACCTCAGGATCATGGGCGTTTTGCCCCTTAACCTGTACGCTTCTCCTGAGTGGGGCAGCAAAGGCTCGATCAGCCTTCACCTGCAGAAGCGTTCCACTTATGATCTCTCAGTGCCCACAACCATCTTGAGCTAGTCTCAGCTGCTGCTATCTCTCTAGAGTCTGTCTTCAATCTTTTATCCAGCCCAATCTTCTGTAAGAAATAACACACAAAAAAAACCCACAGCAACCCACCTCCATAAGAAACAGGAAACAGAGCTGCATTCCATGCTGTAATAGAAGCTTCATCTATTATGTCTTGGTACTTTGCTTTCCTTAATCCATGAGAGATGGTAAGCCTGTCTTCTCAGAGTACAGTTAGTTCATCCATTAAGGTGGTTTTGAGCCCCCTGAGAGAAGAACCAAATCTGGCCAAAAGTAAAGTCACTGCTACTTTCTCTGAGAAGACAAGTATTATTTTGAGGTCAACTTGCATCTCCTAGTCAGATGATTGACACAAAAATGGAGTGCAAAGATCTTTAATTTTGCTTGATTTTAGAAGCCTTCCTCCTTGCTTTACAAAGCTAACTGCTCTGAGTGGTAATGTCTTCTGTTCATTAGCTTTAACCCTCTGTAAATCCATCCATCTTGATAAGGACCTTATTATGTCTCCATCTATAGTGCCCTTCTCCTCGAGCTCTGGTACATACTGTCAGAATGTGGTTTAGGGTGCACATAGCTGCTCCACACTGATGACATGATGGATCTTCTTTTTTGTCTCAGGTCTTAGTTATTTTGGGTTGACAATAGGTCAGCTATTGCACACAAGAAGAAAGCCAATTTGGCCTAATTGGTGCTCTTGAGTTCCTTCCAGGACAGCAAATGCTGAAGTGTCTGGTCCCACTGCACCCATTGCTCTTGAGAGGTGACCCCTACTGCTTTAACACATTAAGTCTTCTTCTACAGCCTCTCTAACCCTCTGCAAAACAAGTGTCTTTCTGGCTTTAACATTGGCCTTGCTCCAGCTTTTGGCTTTGTAGTTCCCTAGTCCCAGACATCCTGGACAGACCACACCAACAATGTCCTGTATTTCCAGTAAGCTTCCACTACCTGTACTACCTCTTGTGGCTTCCATTTCCTGCCACACTTGAATTTCTTGTAAGCATGACAAACTTTCTTATCCGTAGACAGTGTACTAACTGCTCTTGCCTTGGTGGCTTTAAATTCTTCTACCACTGATGAAACTGGTGAGTGGAGTTTGGATTTTCCTGGTTTAAATTAAAGCCTCGCCCATGTAGCCATCTTCTCCAATGAACTTAAGACTCACTGAGTTCACAGGAATGAATGAATCATCACAGTAATATCATCCATAAAGGCTAGCAGGCAGGTAATCTTGTGCCATCATCTCCAATTAGCCCTTTTCACTGCTTTCCTCCTATTTTGAGTAATAGGTTCATAGCAGCCACAAACAAAGCCAATGATATCATACATCCTGCCATGATACCCTTCTCAAACCTCTGCCATTTAGTAGTAGAATTCCCTATCATGAATCTCTTTTTCAGCCTATCCATGTGACACATCACAAGCTTGATTGCTTCCGAAAGTATATGGTTATGCTCCAATTTATTGTGGATGAGCTGGTAAGGTACAATAAGGTAGGCTTTAAGAAGATTAGCCAAATCACAGTGTTTTGTTGTTGTTTTTTTGCCTCTTTGATGGGCTGGCCCATCACAGATGAATGCTCAAGGCATCCTGAGTATCCTGGGACACCACCTTTTTGGACACTTGTGTCGACATATTCATTAATGACCAAATAAGTTGTTATCCTATTAGCAATGATAGACCAGAATATTTTCCCTTCAACATCCAACAAAAAGATCTCCCGGAACTGGTCAGGACCTGCTTAATTCAACTGCTTTGGAACAAAACAGCCCTCTGCAATTGTCCACTTTGGAGGAAGAAGCAGGAACCCTGGTGTTCCTACTTCTTCCTCCAAAGAGTCAGCAGAAACTTTGCTAACCTTTTCAGCAGCTTTCGGCAGTTCTTATAGATATTATATAGAAAGACTTCACTCTGGTAGTGCTTCTCTCTTTGCTTTTTCCAAATAGCGTCATTTTTGCATTGCTGGAGTAATCTCCTTCTCAGTTCTAAGCGTAGCTCACTCAGGGTTTCCTTCCCTTCATCATCTGCCTCCCATAATCTTCTCCCAAGTGACCTTAGTTTTTTTTTGTTTTTTTTGCAGCTCAGCAATCTGTTGTTGACTTCTAAATGGACCTGCTTTTGAGTTTGACCTTCTTCCCCTCCTTCTGTCCAAAGGTATCAAGGCAATCCTGATATACAGCTTGTACCATGATCTTAACTGCATACTAAACTGTGTACTAAAACACAACATATTCATCCAGGAAACTGTGAACCCATAATAAGGTAGGGGGCCTCACAGTGGCGCAGTGGATAGCACGTTCGCCTCACAGCAAGAAGGTTGCTGGTTCGAGCCTCGGCTGGGTCAGTTGGCGTTTCTGTGTGGAGTTTGCATGTTCTCCCTGTGTTGGCGTGGGTTTCCTCCGGGTGCTCCCGTTTCCCCCACAAGTCCAAAGACATGCTGTACAGGTGAATCGGGTAGACTAAATTGTCCGTAGTGTATGAGTGTGAATGGGTGTGTATGGATGTTTCCCGGAGATGGGCTGCAGCTGGAAGGGCATCCGCTGTGTAAAACATATGCTGGATAAGTTGGCGGTTCATTCCGCTGTGGCGACCCCAGATTAATAAAGGGACTAAGCCGAAATGAAAATAAATGAATGAATGAATAATAAGGTAGGCTTTAAGAAGATTAGCCAAATCACAGTGTTTTGTTGTTGTTTTTTTTGCCTCCTTGATGGGCTGGCCGATCACAGATGAATGCTCAAGGCATCCTGAGTATCCTGGGACACCACCTTTTTGGACACTTGTGTCGACATATATATTAATGACCAAATAAGCTGTTATCCTATTAGCAATGCTAGACCAGAATATTTTCCCTTCAACATCCAACAAAAAGATCTCCCGGAACTGGTCAGGACCTGCTTAATTCAACTGCTTTGGAACAAAACAGCCCTCTGCAATTGTCCACAGCCAGGGTTCCTGCTTCTTCCTCAGCAGAAGCTTTGCTAACCTCTTCAGCAGCTTCCGGCAGTTCTTATAGATATTATATAGAAAGACTTCACTCTGGTGGCGCTTCTCCCTTTGCTTTTTCCAAATAGCGTAATTTTTGCATTGCTGGAGTTATCTCCTTCTCAGTTCTAAGCGTAACTCACTCAGGGTTTCCTTCCCTTCATCATCTGCCTCCCACCATCTTCTCCCAAGTGACCTCAGTTTTTTTTGTTTTGTTTTTTTTTGCAGCTCAGCGATCTGTTGTTGTCTTCTAAATGGACCTGCTATTGAGTTTGACCTTCTTCCCCTCCTTCTGTTCAAAGGTATCAAGGCAATCCTGATATACAGCTCGTACCATGATCTTAACCACATACTAATACACAATATATTCATCCAGGAAACTGTGAACCCAAAGTAGAAATATAATCTGGAATAATAACCAATGTGATCTCACCTACTGACACAGAAAATCAAAGCAGAGTTTTATCTTAACCAACTCCCTTCATGCTGGGACTCTATGACCTCAGGACAGTTTTGTTTAACTGCACCAGCTGTTCGTAAGTTCTTTCTTAAACTAGAACGTAAAGTCCAGTTTGTAACTAAATATGTTCTTAAGGCAAAACATAGTTTGTAGTACATTCGTAAGCTGTCCTTAAAGTAATGTGTAGTAGCATGGAATGACGTAATACTCAATATAAGAAGCATTTAAAATGCCAACCGCTTTATAATACTGCATTTATTTATGCTACTTCAAGAAAACCACAACATAATGTAAACACAACCGTCCACTAAATATTAAATGACAAAAGAAATTTTATAGTACATAACATTAGTCAGTTACTAAGAACAGATGACTCAATACATGTTTGCCTTTATGTGACAGGGGGGGATAGGTTGCATTGGGAAAGACCCATGAGCTGGGATTTGAACTTGGGACAGCCGGAGCAATGCCGCACCTTATGTCTGCGCACTAACCTCTGAGGTATTGTGCCGACAAAATATTAAACTTTTTAAATGATTTTAATAGCCTATACATGATAAAGAAAATGTCATGAAGAAATAATAATTTAAATTGGTGGATACAATTAAACACTCCCTGAAAAAATATACTAATATTTCACAAACCCCCCAAAAAAGTGAGATTTTTGAGAACAGAGGTTCTTCAATATCAGCATGAGCTCACCATCACCAGACTGATCACGCGACTGAGTGGAGCATTATTATAAGCTTATTTTAATAAGCTTATATTATAATAACTTAAATTTGATTCAAAGCCACTTACCCTTTCAGTTCATCAGCAATACACATGCCAAACTGTTTAGTCCCTGTTTCCAATGATCTGCGAATCATAAGCCTGTATCGAGGCTCAAACACATGCAGTGGACAGGGAATAGTAGGAAATGCCATGGTGCAAACAAAGATGGGAACTTCCTGGTTCAAGCTGAAACAAAAAGAATATACACATGAACAACAAACGAAAAAAAAGAAAAAAATTACTACTCAGATAACAAACACATATGTGATGATTTTTTCAACTGCTTATATTACAACTGTTCCGCATTTAAAAAGTGGGTGTAGAAATGTCAGAACAAATTTCCAGAAAGAGTTAGGAAAACAAAGAAATAATAAAATTGGGTAACACTATAATAACTGCACACTATGAATCACTTAAGCAAATAGTTAATTAATCATTTGTAAAGCATTAACTCTATGTTAATAGACATTAGTAAACAGTTTATATCTACAGCTACAAATGCTGTATTCTTGACTTATACACACATATATAATGTGCTTAATGATTGAATTTTCATAATATGTTAATGATTTTTTTTTACTACTAAATTAAGAATTACAGTATTTACAAAGCAGTTATTTAAGAGTAGCTGGTGGCTTTAAAATTATTAAGAACGTGTAAGTAAATGATTAATAAACTATTCAAATAAACAAATATATTATTATTATCACAATACTGGACTTTTGTTTTCAAAATATCACGTTTATTCAATGGAACTCGATAAAACGCTGGCACATAGGCATGGATTCCCCCACATCTATATCTTGCGTCATACGTTTGTTTGTGTCAGTACATTGGAGAATAAATTCAAGACAACAATCTAATTAATTCTTGTTGTTGACTAGCATCTAGATGTTTAAGGTCAAATAACAACTTTTTAATAATCTCAAAATTCCTTAACCTACCCTACATGCAATCATCGGGCGACTTCAATTCATCCATCTGCATGTCAGTCACAAAATGTGAATAGTGCTCAGGGATGCCACAGGACTTACCTGCATTGTTGTGTAACTGTCTCGATTATAATATGGCTTTAAAAGGTTAACGTGACAATCTTGTGATTTTTTTTTTATCAGTCCGGTGTTAAAATAATGTAGTTATCATTACAGCTACTGTGTATGACCTTATATGGTCCAGCGTACTTGGCTTGGAAAGGCGATTCTAATACAGGGCGCCAGCAAACCAAAGACATTATGCGCAAAAACAAGATCGTTTGGATAATAACCAATACTTTTTTGAGTTATTTCTCTGGCTGCCAGCATTAGCCATGGAAGGCCTTCCTCCCTATCTCTACCCATCTCTACTCAATTAACCCAGAGCAAAGCTATTAAAGTGGAATGAAAGCGCTCCAACGCACCTTGGCTTTGTGCATGCTACGCAGTGGCAAAATTGTGTTTGATCCCCAGTTGACATGAACATAACCCCAAATTCGAAGGAGCGATCCAACGCAGTCAATGATGAGATACTCGAAAGGTTACCACACCGCGGAAATGGAAAGCAGAGGCTGGTTTTAACAACTGATTAGCTGGCATGTATGACAGGTTTTAACATAACTGGCATTATCCTTTTTAATGTGAGGCCAGTAAAAATAACAAAGAGCTTTTATAAAGCAGTTTTTATAAACTACCAGCTGCCATTTCACAGGGACCACCACTTGGACTAAAGTGACACCAACACAAACACCAGCATGAGGGGACCATTTTCTCAATAAAACTTCATCTCTGATATAATAGCCCTGTGCTTGGTTTCAAATTTTAACATCAATGACCTGGTCGTACTGAGATTTTAAAGTTACATCGCTCTGCTGTTCTTTTGAAAGCAGTTTACTTAATGCAGATTACTTTGTAAGTTAATAAATGCTTTAACACAAATCCTTTGCTCCAAATGCTTTATAAATCCATTATAAATTACAATAAAAGGCTCAATATCAAAATTAAAATTAAATCTTTGCTATTGTATCTAAACATAAAAATTACAGTACACTTAAAATACTGCTGAATAGCAAGTCTCAAAATACAACAAAGTTTGATAAAACAACATTGTACATTTTTCTTTGCCATAATGACAGTATATAATATTTTACTAGATATTTTTCAAGATACTTGTATTCAGCTTAAAGTGAAATTTAAAGGCTTAACAAGTTAATTAGTTTAACTAGGCAAGTTAAGGTAATTATGCAAGTCATTGTATAACTGTCAGTCATACCACGTTCTCCCCTCAATCAGACATTAAGATCACTGTTACCCAAATACTAATTAGTCATGCACCTGAATGTCATCACCGTCATCATCCCCTGCACTAAAATGTCCCCTTACACAGTTCACCTGGTGTCCGGTCTCTCGCTAGACAGAAAGAACAAAACCCTCTGTTACATGGCTTCCTTGTCTCCTGTGATCTCCAGTGTTTCCCCGTCTCTGTTCCCAGTGCTGTGTCTTCCTGGTTCCTCGTCTGGTCATCGGTTGCATTTCAAACACCATGAAAACCAAGACGTTGTTATATCCCAATGATTCATCAAAAATTGCTTTCATCATATCTCTTCTTTCAGGCAAAGCACTGCAATGGCGGAGATGCTTTGGAATCAGTGAGGTGCAGTCACACAATCATACAAGTTGTTTATGGACCATTTTTAATGTCACAGTCAAACCAATCAATGAGGGGACTTTATAGGATTAAGATGGCGCCCCGGATGGCTGCCTCGGCGTGGAGCTCTCCACCTATCATACTACTTTTGTTAGTTTGTCCTGTTTTATGTTTGTCATACACGATCAGTTACACCAGGGACGAACTGCTGAACATTCGGCAGTGCACACCACTTAATCACCAACCGGTTTTTGACTTTTCTGGCGTTTTGCCAGTTTAACAGACTGTTAAGAGATGGACCAATGACACAGAGCAGGACTTACACGCCTGTTTTGAATGCACTGACTGGAGTGTTTTTGAAGCTGCTGCCACCGACCTGGACGAGCTCACAGAGACTGTAACTTCATACATCAGTTTCTGTGAGGAGTTATGCATCCCTACCAGGACTTATTTATCATTTAACAATGATAAACCATAGTTCACACCAAAACTTAGACAGCTTCGTCAGGCCAAAGAGGATGCCTACAGGAGTGGGGACAGGGTCCTGTACAATCAGGCCAGGAACACACTGAAAAAGGAGATTGGTGTGGCTAAGAAGAGCTATGCCAAAAAGCTGGAAAACCAGTTCTCTGCCAACGACCCTGCATCAGTGTGGAAAGGCCTGAAAGACATCACTAACTACAAAACACCATCCCCCAGCATTAACGGCAATAAAGATCTTGCAAACGAGCTGAATATGTTCTATTGTAGATTTGAGACAGCCGACCAGACACCCCACACCCGCCGTGACCATCTCGCTACACAGCCATCAACAGCTGTGTAGATTTGCACTTTAGATCAGTGAGGATAATGTGCGTCAGATCTTCAGGAAACAGAAGAGAAGGAAAGCACCAGGCCCAGACGGTGTCTCACCAGCCTGTCTGAGAACCTGCGCTGACCAGCTGGCCTCTGTTTTCTTACAGATCTTCAACAGATCACTGGAACAGTGCACAGTTCCATCCTGCTTTAAGCGTTCCACAATCATCCCAATCCCGAAGAAACCAAAGATCACAGGACTTAATGACTACAGACCTGTTGCCTTGACATCTGTGGCCATGAAGTCATTTGAAAGACTGGTGCTAGCATATCTGAAGGACATCACTGGACCTTTGCTGGACCCTCTGCAGTTTGCCTATAGATCAAACCGGTCTGTGGATGATGCAGTCAACATGGGACTGCATTATACCCTACAACATCTAGACAAACCAGGGAACTATGCAAGGATTCTGTTCGTGGACTTCAGTTCTGCCTTCAACACCATTGTACCATCACTGCTCGAGTACAAACTGACCCAGCTCTTTGTTCCTAGCTCTGTCTGTCAATGGATCACCAGCTTTCTGACAGATAGACAACAGCTAGCCCCCCAGGGATGTGTCCTCTCTCCACTACTCTTCTCCCTATACACCAACGACTGCACTGCAAAAGACCCCTCCATGAAGCTCCTGAAGTTTGCGGATGACACTACTGTTATCGGCCTCATCCGGAACGGTGACGAGTCTGCATACAGACAGGAGGTGGAGCGGCTGGCTTTATGGTGCAGATGCAATAACCTGGAGTTGAACACGCTCAAAACGGTGGAGATGATAGTGGACTGTATGAGAACCCCCCTGCACTCCCCCCACTCACCATCCTGAACAGCACTGTGGCTACAGTAGAGTCATCCAGGTTCCTGGCCACCACCATCTCTTAGGATCTGAAGTGGGACATTCACATAGACTCTATTGTGAAGAAAGCCCAGCAGAGACTGTACTTCCTTCATCAGCTGAGGAAGTTCAACCTGCCACAGGAGCTGCTTGTACAGTTCTACTCAGCTGTCATCCAATCCATCCTCTGCACTTCAGTCACCGTCTGGTACGGCTCAGCTACCAAAACTGACCTCTGCAGACTACAGCGAATAGTCCGGACAGCTGAACAAATCACTGGCACTACCCTTCCTACACTTCAAGAACTGTACTCTTCCAGAGTGAGTAAAAGGGCTTACAAAATCACTCTGGACCCCTCACACCCAGCGCACTTCCTGTTTGAACTGCTACAGTCTGGTCGGCGCTACAGAGCACCAAGCACAAAAACAGCCAGACACAGAAAAAATTTCTTTCCTCAGGCCACCTACCTCATGAACAGTTAAATATTCCCCTACTGTGTAATAAACATGCAATACTTTCTCATACGCACTCGTACACAGCACCTTATAACAATTTACAGTGCAATACTTTTTTACTTTTTACCTTATAACTTGTATATTTATAACAAATCTGTACATACAATTCAATTCAACATCCAGAGCTTTTGACTGATTGCATCTCTGTTTATTGTTTGTTGTCTTTTTCATATTTATTTCGTGTTGTCACTTGTCACTTTATGTACACAGGAAGCTTTTGTAGCCAAAGCAAATTTGTGTGATCTCCAGTGTTTTCCCGTCTCGGTTCCTAGTGCTGTGTCTTCGTCATTGGTCCCTGTATCCATTGGCATGCTGCAAAGACTATTACCTGGTTTCTGTCATCTACATCAAACTCCTGGAATATCATCTTAACCTGCATACTCACAACAGACTCACATACCTGCTTTATACTGCCATTCTTCACAGCAAACTATATTGTCACTTACTTACCTGAGTACTGTCCCTTCTGTAACAATAACAGTGGTTTGTTCTGTAGCTAATCAAAAAAGAAATAGCTTGAGGGGGCTAATAATATTGACCATAAAATAGTTTTAAAATATTAAAACTGCTTTATTCTATCCAAAATAAAATAACACTTTCTCCAGAAAAAATACACTGTGTAAATTTGACTTAATCCATTATATATTACTTGAGAAATATATAAATAATTATGCCCTCAACTGTATATATTTGTTATGAATCACTCTGTGATTTATTACCTTTTTTTCTGTTTGGAATATAACTGAGCTTTTAATTGTCATTTATAAAAGACTATTTAAAGCATAAATAGTGCCCACTTTAGATTAAGTCACAAAACTGCATGAAGTTGTGTTAAAGCATTTATTAACATACAAAGTTATTACTTAATGCTTGAATAATAAGAGTAATATGTGCTAATTTGAATAGTTTATTAATCATTTACTTACTCATTCTAAATGCCATCAGCTACTTTTAAATAACTGTTTTGTAAATAATGCAATACTTCATTTAGTAATGAAAAAATACATGTGTATACATGTACAAATTATACATGTGCTTCTAAGTAAAGAATACAGCATTTGTAGCTGTAGTCATAAACTGCTTACTAATGTTTATTAATGTACAGTTAATGCTTTACAACGATTAATTACCTATTTGCTAATGCTTAATAAATTATTAATAGCATGCAGATTATAAAATGCTACCAAAATTGTACTTTACAATAAAAGACAGCTTACTTTGACAGTTCTTTCATCTCTTCTTCATGTACTTTTCGCCTTTCTGTTAGTTCATCACTCAAGTACTGCTGCAATAGTTCTTCTGTTAGAAGAGTTTTGCAATATGCTCTAGTGGCCAGATACTGCAGAAAAGAAAGATATGTTCATGTTGGACAACTTCAACAACTTCAAGAAACAACATAAGAATTAGTATGCATTCAACTCAGCATGAGGTCTGGAATCAGGAAGATGAAAAAAGTTTTTAGGCGTTATGGTTTGAAAGTTAGTAAACATCAGTTCACTAGTGCTTTCCGTTGGGCTTTGCCCTAATGATAACTGAAGTGTAAACATTTTTTTTTTTAATCATATTTTCTCAAGACAGATCTTCCCTCAAAACTTAACAATACAAATTCGTAAAAAATAAAAATTCTTAAAAATCATTTTATATAACTTAGGACATAGGAGATGTTCAATTTCACCTTTGTTTATTAAACCACTCCTACACCAGTCTTGCTGTGTGTATTGGTGCATTATCATCCTGATGCACCGCCCTCAGGATACTCCAACATCCTCCAGAATGGTTTGGAAGTCCTTGGCAGTGATGTGCCCATCTAGCACAATTACTGGGCCTAGGGAATGCCATGCTATTGCAGTCCAAACCATCACTGATCCAACCCCATGCTTCACTCTGGTGTCCAGGATTCGGCTTTTGCTTTCTAAAGCTTTCATTCATTAATCGTATGCGTTTTTGCATTACCTTTTAATTTAAGCCTACTTTTGCTTGGCTTCGCAGCTGACTGCGCACGCACAGTCACAAGAGCAACATTAAATAATTCATTCTTTAATCTAAACGACGTTACTATATACTCGAAGAGGACAAAATGACTGGTCTAAAGTGGCTGAAAAAATAAATGTACACCATTAATAATGGTCAACGCATTAACGCATTTGCCTTATTTAAATAATCTACACGTTTTAATCTTGTAATTATTGTAATTTTTAGAGATATTGTTTCCTATATTGATATTCTGTCATTTATTTCTCATTTGCTATACAGTTGCTGGTCATATAATTAGAATATCTTCAAAAGTTGATTTAATTCACTAATTCCATTCAAGAAGTAAAGCTTGTTTAATGTTATACATTCATTCCACACAGACTGATATATTTCAAGTGTTGATTTCTTTTAATTTTGAGGACTTTGATGACAACTAATGAAAACCCCAAATTCGGTATCACAGAAAATGTGAATATTACTAAAGACCAATACAAAGAAAGGGTTTTTAGAAATCTTGGCCAGCTGAAAAGTATGAACATGCACAGCACTCAATACTTAGTAGCGGCTCCTTTTGCCTGAATTACTGCAGCAATGCGGCGTGGCATGGAGTCGATTAGTCTGTGGCACTGCTCAGGTGTTATGAGAGCCCAGGTTGCTCTGATAGTAGCCTTCAGCTCTTCTGCATTGTTGGGCATGGCATATTGCATCTTCCTCTTCATAATACCCCATAGATTTTCTACGGGGTTAAGGTCAGGCAAGTTTGCTGGCCAATTAAGAACAGGGATACTACGGTCCTTAAAGCAGGTACTTTGTGCAGGTGCCAAGTCCTGTTGGAAAATGAAATCTGCATTTCCATAAAGTTTGTCAGCAGCAGTAAGCATGAAGTGCTCTAAAATGTCTTGGTATAGAGCTGTGTTGACCTTGGACCTCAGAAAACACAGCGGAACAACACCAGCAGATAACATGGCACCCCAAACCATCACTGACTATGGAAACTTTACACTAGACCACTCTTCCTCCAGATTCTGAGACCCTGATTTGTAAAAGAAATGCAAAATTAACTTTTATTAAAAAAACAACTGTGGACCACTCAACAGCTGTAATATCTCAGCACTTTGTCACGTCCTCCAAGCCACCAGGGGGCGCAGCGATAGTGCCCTATACTCCTCTACATTAGATGGCGCTAGTAACTTTTGTTCCTTTAAACTCCCCTCTAATCAGCCTAATCACCACCACCTGTTATCTGCTCTATATAAGACTGCTTTGTATCATGCTCTGTGTTCAGTCCTGAACCCTACCTCCTAGCTGCCTCGTCCAGTGTCCAGTTAAGTTGTTCTCTAGATTTTTTGCTTGCTATGTTCTTTTGATTGTTCTAAGACCCTCGTGTCTATTTTATTTTATAAGGTTTTTGGGAAGCTTGGCTTAACTATTCTTGTTGTACTTTTTCAACCCTGGCTGTAGAGAGATATTGTCTCTTCTTTTTGTGTCAATTTCTCTTCAGTAAAGACTGTATTATTTTTGAATTCACACGTTGTGGGCTAACTTTATTCCTCCTCTGCTCTTGGGCCACCAGTTGCTGACTTTGCGCAAGTAGTAAGAGCTACTGCTAACCACACCGTAGACCCGGGTTCGATTCTCACTCAGAGCATTACAGCAGGACTGAACCATGGAAACCCGCCCAGCAGAGGAGGCTGCACCAGTCTCAAATGTGGATCGCATTCTTGCTGCACTTTCCGAACAAGCCACCGCTATTCAGCAGCATGACCAAACTCTATTGGAAATCCTTTGCCTCTTGAATCCCCACTCTCAGACCACAATGGCCCAGGTTGTTACTCCACAGTCAGTTCCCTTGTCAACACCTGAGCCCAAGTTGCCCCCTCCCCAGTGCTTTGATGGCAGTTCAGAGAACTGCAGAGGATTCATTACTCAGTGCACTCTGATCTTCCAACTACAACCCAGTTGTTTTCCTACTGACTGCAGTAAGGTGGCATACATAATCACACTCATCACTGGCAAGGCCCTGGATTGGGCCTCAGCATTGTGGGATAAGAAGTCCCCTGTAACCACTAATCTCCAGCGCTTCCTAGCAGAGATGAAGAAAGTGTTCCTCCATTCAGCGGACAGTGGAGAAGCAGGACGTCGACTCCTTAGACTATCTCAGGGTTCCCGCAGTGCTGCTGAGTTTGCCATCGAGTTCCGTACTCTGGCCACCGAAAGTGGGTGGGGCGAATCTGCACTGAGAGCGATCTTCCATAATTCATTGTCCTCCAAGCTCAAGGATAAACTGGCATTCAGAGACTCCCCATCAGACCTTGAGTCCCTCATTGGTTTAGCCATTCGGGTGGACCACCGCCTTAAGGAGCGGCAGACAGAGAGAGAGCAGGACACAGTCATGACCCATCATGACAATATCGTTTATCCCACACTGGATCCTGAGGAACCCATGCAACTAGGGGCTACTAGGATCTCGCTTTCTGAAAGAACCCGACGAATGAAGGAGAGGTGCTGCATTTATTGTGGGAAGCCGGGTCATTTCCGGGCAACTTGCCCAGAGTTGTCGGGAAAAGCCAGATCTCGTTCCGGTGTAGGGGCCCCGGGGCGAGAGTAGGTGTAATTCCCTGTCCCATTTTTTCTGGTTTGACCCTCCAGGCAGTCATCTCCCTTAAACAACCCCACCAGGTGGAGATCTTCGTTGACTCTGGTGCAGCAGGAAACTTTATGGACCTCAAGTGTGCTCAAGATCTTTCCCTTGATCTCCTACCCTTGCAAATCCCCCTTAAAGTCTCAGCAGTAGACGGCAACCCGCTAGGCTTAGGCCAGATCCACCAATGCACCACAGCACTCCAAGTGAAAATTGGAGATCATCAAGAAAACCTCCAGTTTCACATCATTCATTCCCCCAAGATCCCCATAATACTGGGACACCCCTGGTTAGTCACCCATAACCCACTTATTGATTGGTCTAAAGGAGTTATATTGAGCTGGGGATGTAATGGCTCCAGTTTGGACACCATGTCTGGTCAGTCAACCAAGGGTGCCACCCTCTGCCATTATGCTCTTCCACTTGAAACTCAGCCAGAAACCCCCATGCACACCAAGGCCATCCCCTTGGACATCATGACTATTCCCAAGCCACAGATTGTTCCCAAGCTGTTGAATACTCCCCTAGAGTTATCCCGAGTTCCCCCTGAGTTATCCCGAGTTCTCTGACTTAGCTGAGGTCTTCAGTAAGACTCGAGCAGCC
This sequence comes from Danio choprae, assembly GCA_903798125.1. NCBI lineage: Eukaryota > Metazoa > Chordata > Actinopteri > Cypriniformes > Danionidae > Danio > Danio choprae. The sequence goes on from CAIGQW010017633.1 coordinate 14,957, forward strand.
TCACTGCCCCCTCACAGGCCCTATGATTGCCCCATTGATCTATTACCTGGAACCTGCCCACCCCGCGGAAGGTTGTATTCCCTCTCTGGGCCTGAAAGACTTGCTATGGAGAAGTATCTACAAGAGTCCCTAGATAGTGGTTTTATCCGCCCCTCCACGTCACCAGCTGGGGCAGGATTCTTCTTTGTTGATAAAAAAGATGGCTCACTTAGACCCTGTATTGACTATAGAGGTCTCAACAGCATTACAATCAAGAATCGCTACCCTCTTCCCCTAATGACAACAGCCTTCGAGATCCTACAAGGAGCTACCATCTTTACCAAGCTGGATCTTCGTAGTGCATACCATCTCGTCAGGATCAGGCAAGGGGATGAGTGGAAGACAGCGTTTAACACTCCCACTGGCCACTACGAGTACCAAGTAATGCCCTTTGGACTAGCCAATGCACCAGCTATCTTCCAGTCATTTATTAATGATGTACTTCGAGAGATGCTTAACATCTTTGTTTTTGTCTATTTGGACGACATTCTCATCTTCTCTCATAACCACCAGGAACATGTGAAACATGTTCGGAAGGTATTGGTGGAACTTCTCAAACATGGGCTATTCGTAAAGCTAGAGAAGAGTGAGTTTCATGTCTCCTCTGTCTCCTTTCTCGGATTCATTGTTTCTAAGGGTAGCTTGCAGATGGACCCCAGCAAGACTAGGGCAGTGCTGGATTGGCCGCAACCCACCTCTATCAAAGAGGTGCAACGCTTCTTAGGGTTTGCTAATTTTTATAGGAGGTTTATTAGGAACTTCAGTTCTATTGCCGAACCACTAACTTCCTTGACCAAGAAGGCAAATACCCCTTTCACCTGGAACTATAAGGCTAGTACAGCCTTTAACACCCTCAAACAAAGATTCACTTCAGCACCTATCCTCACTATACCAGATCCTGAGTTGCCTTTTATACTAGAGGTGGACGCATCAGATATTGGGGTTGGAGCAGTCCTATCTCAAAGAAGTAAAACAGACAACAAACTTCATCCATGTGCCATAGACTTACGCCGACTCAGGCCAACTATGACATTGGAAACCGGGAACTACTGGCTATTAAATTAGCTTTGGAGGAGTGGAGGCACTGGCTTGAGGGAGCATCTCATCCCTTCCTCATTTGGACTGATCACCAGAACCTCACTTACATACAGAATGCCAAGAGACTGAATGCTAGACAAGCTAGATGGTCACTGTTCTTTAACCGGTTCAAATTCACACTTTCCTTCCGCCCAGGGTCCAAGAATATTAAGCCTGACGCTCTCTCAAGACAGTTCGAACCTTCTGAGAAGCCATGCTGCCCCGAACCCATCGTGCCTGGCTCCAGGATTGTGGCTCCAATACTGTGGGATCTGGAATCCTCAATCAGAGAGGCACAGCAACGTCACCCTGATCCAGGTAATGGACCATCTGGGAGCTTATATGTTCCTAACTCTATGCGTTCTGATGTTTTACAGTGGGCGCATTCCTCTTCCCCTTCGGGGCACCCCGGTATTACCAGAACCTACAAATTGATTTTGAGGAAGTTCTGGTGGCCAAGGATGCGGAAAGACGTACAAGAGTTTGTTTCTAGTTGTCCCACCTGTGCTCACTGTAAGACTGTATTATTTTTGAATTCACACGTTGTGGGCTAACTTTATTCCTCCTCTGCTCTTGGGCCACCAGTTGCTGACTTTGCGCAAGTAGTAAGAGCTACTGCTAACCACACCGTAGACCCGGGTTCGATTCTCACTCAGAGCATTACAACAGCAGTCCAGTCTTTAGCCTAGGTGAGACACTTATAACCCTGTCTGCTGTTCAAGAGTGACTTGACATAAGTAATGTGACAGCTGAAACCCCTGTCTTGCATAAGACTGTGCGTATTCAGTTCCTGAATGAATTTTGTTTTAATATTTCTCTCCAGTGTGCAG
>CAIGQW010017637.1:0-11325 GCA_903798125.1 Danio choprae
CACTCTCTCACACACACACACACACACACACACACACACACACACACACACACACACACACACACACACACACACACACACACACACACACACACACACACACACACACACACACATCCAAAGACACACACAATTAAAAATGGACTCAGAACTCAAAAACTTACTCCAAATGGTATATAAGGTGTTTGTAAACGATGTATTCTCTTCTTTAACTTGTCTAAAGCATTAGACAAACTAAGAATACATGAATTACGTTTTATGTATTCCTAAAAGTGTCATGTCTGGTATCATTCTGCTCTGCACATAATACTACAGCTCATGATCTAGGATGCATGATAATAACTTATATGGCTTACATTCTTTAATGCTCTGAGTTAAAGTCCGCCCATCTCTTCAGGGTGGATCCTTATTATGCATATGAGTGGCCCAGAGACAAAGGAAATCTCCTGCTCAAACTTTGCCATGAAACCATTGGTTAGTCAGTAGAGAATGGGTGTGACTTGACCAATAGTTAAAACCCATCTACTCCCCAAAATCTGGGCAGAAAGGTCCGGCAGAAGGTCTCCGCAGAAGTGTCCCTGACACGAAAGGGGCAGACCGTGTTTCTGTACCCACGTGACCTCAGTCCACGATTCTAATTTTCCGGCAAATGAAACTCAGTTTAAAGTTTGTGTCTCGCGTATTCTCCGATTGCGTCGCAAACTCCCCGTCAGCAAGAAGGGACTTCTTAAAGGACTTCGTCTTCCAAGCATCAGAGAAACTTGCACGACAAGAGAGAGACAGACCCACTAAATTCAGGTATTTTGTCGTGCATTATGCTTTATCAAAAAAAAAGGTGTTTTTTTTGTAGTCTTGGTGGTCCTTAATAGTTGTGTGGAACTGAGTTAGATTTGCCATTCTTTTATCTAAATTCTTTTATTTCCTAACTTTCTTTCTTTTCTATGTTTTTGTTGTTGTTTTGTTCGTTTGTTTGTTATATGTTAGACTAGTCAATAAATCACGCTATAACCACGTTTGATTGTCTTTGTTTTGCCTCACAAAAAAGGTCACTTTAACGATAGACCCTTGCTACAAGCTTATTAAGTTTACTAAAACTTAAACTATTCATCTACTTCACAAGAAGTAGTTATAATTCCCTTTCTAAATAAATAAATAATTACAGAGTCCGCGCAGACGAACGGGCAAAGTCATTGTCATATTTATTTCGTTAAATTAACTATAAGTTCATTCTGAATATTCATATATAGTAATAAATTGTTATTATTAATTATTAATATTCATAAACTGAGCTTATTTCGCTACATAATAATATTTATTTGGTATGGGCATGTTTTGTTGCTGTGAAAAAGTGACGAATCTGCCAATCTGCAAATGTGAATAGTTTACATCTGGAAAGGGTCGACAGTTAACACAATCACCAGTTAAACTGTAACACCAGCAGCCTCAGACAGGGGCGCCAGCAGGATTTTATTCCAAGGTACGCATACATCCAGCACCACCCTGCCCCACCATCCCTTATTCTTATTTCAATCTCAAACACTGATGCTTGCTGTCAAATGCTACATTATTTAAGGACATTTTTAATGACATTGATAGGATCAAACTTATGTTTCCTTTTTAACTTGAATTTTGAAATCTAAATGTGCATTTTCCTGCCAGGGTTGCTTGAACACTACATCACCTGAACTTGCTGCAAGTGAGACAGAGAACATGAAAGCACATCAGCAGCATGGAAAAATCAGATCCTCAAGACAAAATCTTTAAAATTATGACATATTAAAACATTTGCAAATAAATGACACAGGTTTGTGATAGGCCTACTGTACAGCAATTACAGTGAAGCATTAAATAAATACTTATTTTCCACAGAGCAAAACAAATTATCCGTATGTTTTCCGAAAACCATGTTAGCCAACATAGGTTGCAAGTTGTGTCGTTACAAACATAGTTCGTTGATTTGGCGTTTCCCAAATCCATCGTTCCAACAAACATTCGCAAACTGCATTGCAAACTTGTACGCTTGCAACTATATCTCTAGAGCTGTAGTTAGAAGCATAGTTCCTGGCTGTGTTCTATTCCCAGTTATCCCCTATGCCCTATACCTTTCGAACATTGCAACATTTAAACTTCACTGAAAACAATTAGCCTGAAAAATTGTTGCAAACAATTTATGAGTGCAAACAAATTATGAGAATTTAAACAAACAAATTAAGTTGAGTAAAGTTCTGCCCAAAAAAATTGTTTAAAATCACTTAACTTAAAAAAAGTTGTAAAACCAAGAAATCATCTTTGAATATTTTTTTTTCAGTGTTGGAATGATTAAAGAAAAAGCATTAAAGTCATCTCTCTTAGGTGTAATTTGCTTTCAAAGTATTTTTACAGTTCAGATTTAGCGATCTTCATATTGACAATTGCGTACCCTTTGCAGCACACTTTGCAGCACACTTTGAAAACATTAAATTCCATTTTGAACGCAGCCGTGGCTCAGATGACCTATTGTTTAAAAGCAGAATTTACAGCTTCCCACGGTCTTCAAGGACTGCAGCCAGTCAGCCAGCTCCAGAACTGCTGCAGTCAGCCAGCCCCCCAGCTCGCCCTCAAGCTCCAAAAGTGGAGCTCGCTTTAGGGTGCTGCCTGCCAGCATCGCCCTCTGGAGGATGTCGCCCAGCGTCAGCTCCTCCAGCAGTCGTGGGCCGTCTGCTCCACCCCAGCCCTCAGGGACCTCGGCGTCACCTTCGCCCTATGGCTCTATGCCCCCTCCTTGGGCTCCACCAACATCAGCGGCGTCTCCCTCAGTCGGCCCCCTGGAGGCGCCTTCAAAAAGGGGGGGTACTGTCAGGTGTCTGTTCTGTGTTTCCCTTGTGATGTGTTGGAAAAAAATAAAATTGAATGAAGAGAGAACCCAGTCCAGGAGACTTGAAAACAAGCAGAATTTCTTTCTAGCAAAGTCGAGTAAAGGAGGTCGAGCCTTCTCATTTATGGCTCCTAAACTCTGGAATAGCCTTCCTGATAATGTCCGAGGCTCAGACACACTCTCTCAATTTAAAACTAGATTAAAGACTTTTCTTTTTAGTAAAGCATACACTCAATGCGTCGCATAACGGTATGGTATATTAGTGTACTCCTCCTGTCTTAATACACCAGCCATTGTGTTAGAAACTCTCATATGCTTTACATAGTTGTTATATAACTGCTATTTTCATCCATAACAATCCTTTTCTTTCTGGTTTAAATACACTATGAACAGCAGCTACGCTAAATATTTTCTTTATTTTCTATTTCCACCTGGGGATACTCATCCCGAGGTCCCTACAGATTTGCAGCGGCATCGATGCGATCCTAGACCTCTGAAGAGATGATCCGAAGGTATCCTGGACCAGGCCGTATCCCGAGCTGATACTGTGGTGGCCATGGAGGAATGGAGCGCATGAGACTGATTCCTGAAAGGCTACAGTGATGAACAAGTCTACATTTGATCCTGTGGGCCAGCCTAACCTCCCGCTGGTGCCCTACCCACACCTGCAGCTTACACGATGGATGTCAGCTTCTCCAGCCGGCGCCTAGACTGCAGCTCCACATAGGAAGTTTGGCCAGAGGAAATGACCGTGCCTAACATAGCCTGCTTTCTCTCGAGGTTTTTTTCCTTCACTTCGTCAATTGGTGAAGTTTTTTTCCTCCACTGATGCCACTGGCCTGCTCGGATTGGGATTTGTGGAACTGTGCTTCGGTGGATTTGCTCTTCAGTGTTTGAACTTTCAGCAGTGAAACTTAAGCCACACTGAACTGAACTAAACTCTAAAATCTGGACTTTAATTGAACTTGTTAAGCTGCTTTGACACAATCTACATTGTAAAAAGCGCTATATGAATAAACTTGAATTGAATTGAATTTAGCACATTGTCAGAATTATCAGCTAATCCACTGAAAGTTATAGCTGACTGACAAAATCTCTCAGTGAATTCACTCACTGTTTCATCTTTTCTTTGCACACAGCAAGTTACTTTTGACCAGTTGATCTTTGGGCCAACAATGTTCTTTAGAATTATCAAAACACCCTCTCTCAAATCATCTTTACTGGCATGTTGCAATTCAGAAGTCACAGCACACTCAAAACTGTTGAATTCAGATTCAGTGAGAATTTGAGACATTAACTGTGTAACTTCTGTTAACGACATGTCATAAAGACACATTTTGTTAAGCAGTGCTCTGCTAAACTCTGAAAAATTTGTGCGTGCTGAAGGTAAGCTTTGAGACAGTCTGTCTATTTCTTTAGGTCCTAGTGTTCTGGAAACTGTTTGAATTTGAACAACAGAAATGTTGTTGCGTAAACTCTCGGTTCTCTTAGTTCTTGTCCTAGCACCACAAACCTCCACTGAACCTATAGGCAAATCACTAACTGACTGGATGGAAATGTCGGTTTCAACAACAGTTTGTAAGTCAGGATGTTTATTATCAGGCTGACTAACTTCTTCAATGTCAGTTTTTGATTTCTTGAGGTTTAGCTGTTTTGTCAATGAGGTTATCTTAGCATGAAGCTCTTGGATCTGTCTTTCTAATTGTGATTTAGCCTGAGCTCGTTGTTTAGCTCGAGATAAACTGAATTCTCTGTAGCAGCAGATAATGCCTTTCACATTGTTTTTGCGAATGCATGCTCCAAGCACTTTCTTGCATTCTTCTAATGTCCAAACATTATCTGGGTCAATGCTAAATTTCTTTGTCAAATTTAGTCTGACTGACTCTGTTATTATTGAGTCCATGTGCTGTCCTAGCAGCAATTTGAAATCCTGATCTGACAATAAAGGAGTCGCTAAACCACCTTTTTTAGTTGTAGGGATCAGTCCAGTATTCTTTCTGAACATTTTGTGAGTTTATCACAAAGTAAAAAAACTAAAACTTTTCTGATGAACGAACAGTAATTTCTTCTCTGCCAAAACAGAGGGTAACAATATTAGCACATATTGCTAAAAACTTCCTGCCTGAACAAGGGATAACATAAATTAGCTTGTATCGCTAAACTTCTCTGGCTGAACAGAGGGTAAACAAATAAAAGAAAGAAAAAATAGCACGTAAGGCACCATCGAATGCTCAGGCTAACCCTCTCTCCATGACGAATTCACCCCTCTCTCGTCCCACCAGTTATGCCGGCGAGCCCAGCAGCTGTGCCGGCTTTGTATTGCAGTGCTCGCTGTACATCGAGACCAATTCACAACTGTTTCCCAATGAAATCACCAAGGTCGCCTTTATGATTTTCCTCCTCACCAGCCGAGCACTGCAATGGGCGAATGCATTATGGAATGCTCGCAACCCGGTACTGCACTCCTTTCACTCATTCACCCAGCACTTTAAAGAGGTATTTGGGATCGCACTCACCTCACTTTCCGTCCACGATGAACTCATCGCACTCAATCAACGAAACCTTACCATTCACGAATACACCCTTCAGTTCCGCACTCTCGCCGCCAGTAGTGGGTGGAACCAGGTGGCGCTGTTAGCCGCCTATCGCCAAGGATTAACACCAAATGTTCGCAAACAGATGGTTATTTACGAAGACATCGCAGATCTAGAAGTGTTTATCAGGAAGGCTATCAGCGTCTCCCAACACCTCAACGCCTGTTCCACCCCTACAACTCACCACAGAGCACCCCTGCACCATCACTCCTCTCAACCACTCCCTACCATTGAGACTGCAAGTTTTCGTCACCCTTCACCATCACCTTCTGAGTTCGAGGAACCGATGATCACCGAGGCATACCACATCACCACAGCAGAGCGCAACCGGCGAATCCAACTCCAGTTGTGCCTATACTGTGGAGAAGCTTCCCATCTCCTCTCAGGCTGTCCCGTTCGTCCGCCTCGTCCAATGGTGAGTGCCTTTTCAATCACTCCTTCAGTTTGCAACATCCCACATATTCAAGCCACACTAACCCTTAACTCCTGTACCTTTCCCATCAATGTCCTGGTGGACTCCGGAGCGGCCGGAAACTTCATATCCTCCAAGTTCATCGCAAAACATTGCATCCCCACAGTGGTAAACGAGACCCGGTATCAAATTTATACTATACAGGACTCACCATTGGGCGACGGCAGAATCACCCGACGAACCCGCCAGGCCACACTCGTCACTCCTCCTAATCACCGTGAAAAGCTCCACCTTCTGGTGTTACCCCGGGCGAATGTGGATGTGGTGTTGGGTCGACCTTGGCTGATCCAGCATCAACCCACCATCAAGTGGAGTACTGGGGAGATCCGCGCATGGAGTGATGACTGTACGGATCACATTCTTCACCCACCGGCAAACCAGACCACTCCTACCCGACCATCCCTTCCCCTTCACTCAACTGTAATGGATCACCCTACCACGGACCTCACTTTGCACGTTCCATCCACCTACCACTCCTTCCTAGACGTCTTCAGCAAGGAACGTGCCACACAACTCCCTCCTCACCGGCCCTGCGATTGTAGCATCGACCTGCTGCCCAATGCCAAGTTACCACACGGTCGCATATACCCTCTTTCCCGTCCTGAGCATGAGGCGATGGAGAGCTACATCCAGGAAGCCATCGACCAGGGTTTCATCAGACCATCCAGATCACCTGTCGCATCGAGCTTCTTCTTTGTGACCAAAAAGGACGGAGGACTCAGGCCGTGTATCGATTACAGGGTGTTGAACGAGGCCACGGTTAAGTTTGCTTACCCATTACCGCTTGTGCCAGCAGCTGTTGAGGAGCTCCAGGAGGCGCGAGTGTTTAGTAAGCTGGACCTCCGCAGTGCCTACAACCTGATCCGTATTCGAGAGGGAGATGAGTGGAAGACCGCCTTCATAACCCCACTGGCCACTATGAGTACCTGGTAATGCCCTACGGGTTAGCCAATAGTCCTTCTGTTTTTCAAAATTACATGAATGAAATCTTCAGAGACCTTCTCCACCAATGTGTCATTGTTTATATCGACGATATCCTCATATACTCCCGTAACCTTGAAGACCACCGTACTCAAGTGTGCCAAGTGTTACGCCGCCTCAGAGAACACCAACTCTACCTCAAGGCAGAGAAGTGCGAGTTCCATCAACCCACCACCTCCTTTCTCGGGTACGTGATCTCCGCTGCGGGGGTTCAGATGGAGAACACCAAAGTTGACGCAGTAACCAATTGGAAGGAGCCCCAAACAGTCAAAGAGCTCCAACGGTTCCTGGGATTCGCCAACTTCTATCGACGTTTTATTAAGAACTATAGTCTGATCTCTTCTCCATTATCGTCTCTACTCAAGGGTGGACGACGTCCCATCACCTGGAGTTCCGATGCTGATCACGCCTTCCAGCTTCTCAAGACCAAATTTACCTCTGCCCCTATCCTCAAACACCCTGATCCTACACGGCCTTTCGTCGTAGAAGTCGATGCGGCGGATGTAGGAGTGGGAGCCGTGCTCTCTCAGTGGTCTGATGAACCCAAAGCTCTCCATCCGTGTGCGTACTACTCCCGGAAACTCAGTCCTGCCGAACAAAATTACGGTATAGGAGATCGTGAGTTATTAGCCATCAAACTGGCCCTCGAGGAATGGCGGCACTGGCTAGAAGGAGCTCAATTCCCGTTCACAGTCATCACCGACCACAAAAATCTCCAATACCTCCGTCATGCTCAACGACTGAATGCTCGACAAGCCCGTTGGTCTCTGTTCTTCGCCAGGTTCAACTTCTCGATTACATATCAACCTGGTCATAAGAACTGTAAGGCAGACGCACTATCACGTCTATATTCACCGGATCCCATTCAAGACACTCCCGAACCCGTTCTACCACCATCCATATTCGTTGCACCGATCCTGTGGAAAGTGGACGAGGAAATTCGTGCTGCCACCCTCGAGGAGACGTCTGCCGACACTGTGGTGTAAACCTCAGAAGCATGCCATGGTTAACCTTCAGCAAATACCTTATAACTCCTTGTTATCGACAATTTTGGGAGAATCCATTTTGACTTCTGTAGTCTCCCCTTGACTTTATCAACCATTCATTTATTTTCTTTTTGGCTTAGTCCCTTTATTAATTAGGGGTCACACACTCAGATTCATCTGTACAGCATGTCTTTGGACTGTGGGGGAAACCAGAGCACCCAGAGGAAACCCACGCAAACACAGGGAGAACATGCAAACTCCACACAGAAATGCCAACTGACCCAGCCGTGGCTTGAACCAGCAACCTTTTTGCTGTGAGGCGATTGTGCTACCCACTGCGGCACTGTGCTGCCCCCACTTTATCAACCAGACCCTCCCAATTCTTTTTCATATAACCCTCAGATCCTAAATATATCCCAAGAACCTTAAACCCATCTTTAGTCCATTTACATTGCTGTGGGATTTGAGGAGGGTCTATATTTCTCCATTCACCAAGCAGGAGTGACGTACACTTATCCCAATTTATTCTAGCAGATGTGTTTTTTTTTTTTGTTTTTTTAAATGTCCAAATCAAGCCATTCATATTTTCAGGATTCCTTATGAAAACAGCAATGTCATCAGCCTGAGCTGTGAGTTTTACATGTGACATCTCTGGAAAGTTAGGTATACTTTATAAGTCCTTTAATATGACAATAAAAATCCTTCAATATGACAATAAAGATAGAATATAAGAGGCCCAAAAGAGGGCATCCTTATCGTATTCCTCTTTACTGCAAAGGGTCTAGTTAAAGTCCCGTTAATCCAAAGCATGCTAGATGTTACACAATAAAGCAATTAAAAAAAAAAGAGACAAACTGTGGGCCAAAGCCAAAAGCCTTCAATGTTTTCAATAAATATAAATGGTCCACCCTGTCAAAAGCTTTCTCTTGGTATAGAGATAAATGACCAATGTCAATTTGATGTCTTTTAGCAACTGCAATGGTGTCTCTCAACAAAAACAAATGATCAAAAATTGTCTTTTTGGGGATACAATATGATTGATCCTCATGTATAATAGCTGACATGCATTCCTTTAGTAAGTACACAGTAAAGACACGGGCACCAATTATTTACAATACCTAGGTCCCCTTTTTTGGGAATCAGTATTAGCACTGCTCTTCGAAAGCGTTCAACTCAAAGTGTTCAACTCTTGTACATCACTTGAAAGTTCAGAGAAAGTCAAGAATTCTTCCAGCTCCATCTTTCCTTCTTTAGACAGTGGTGGAAGATCTAGAAGCAGTTCTTCAACCGCAGCTTCATCACAGAACTCTGACTGATAAAGTTTCTCATAAAAAGATAGCAGACATTATAATTTCCTGTTGGTTTGTTATATTTCCATCTGAAAGTTTTAGTCTGTGAAAAAAATCTGTTCTTTTGACTATATCTTGATCTGACAAGAAATTCCTTCTCCTGCTACTCCAATAAATCCTTTAAAGGGCACTTCTTTTCTTTAACATGAATGTCTGTTGATAGTAGTCTAGGTTTTTCATAATAAATACTTTGTCGAAGAAAAGTATATTCAAGTTTTCAAAATTGTTTGCTGTATATTTTTGACAAAAGTCCTTTATCTGTACTTTTCCTAAATCCCACTGTTGACTTAAAGATGGGTAACTATGTCTCTCCTCTCTCCAGGATTCCCCGAAAAGACCAAAAGAGTGAACAAAGTTGTGATCCTGCAGTAATCTATTATTAAAGTGCCAATGTGACTGATAGACTTTTAGTGATAAAACATAGACTATAGAAATATAGTGATGATCTGACATAGATGTAGGTGAAATATTACTATTAAAAAAACCACCTTTATTACATTTTTCAGTATAAAAAACGGCTATGGCTATGTCATGGCAAAAAAAAAAATAATAAAGTTTACCACATTTTATAAAAACCACTTTTCTATAATTATAAAAATATTCTAACAATTAAAAGTCATCAAAAGCAATAAATAGTACACAAGGTAAAATACATAAATAATAATAATATATGATAAAAATGTAAACGTTTTTTAAGGTTTACTTTTGATAAAATTTTTAGAAGGATTCACATTTTTAAATATTTCAATTAAAGTCTCTCCAGATAAAAATTGTTGTCTGATAACATTAAAAATAGGGCATTCCACAAGTATATGTTTAACAGTTGGGTTTTTGCTGCAATATTGGCATTTTGGGGGTTTTTCTCCTTTGAGTAAATGTTTATGTGTGAGCCTCTTGTGTCCAATGCTGCATCTTCTGTAAACAATCTCACCATGTCTTGAGTTAAAAAATAAATAGGATTTTCTTCCTTTTTCTGGCTGAATTTCAAAAAGTTTATTTTCTGAGCACTGATCCCATTCTGTTTGCCATTTGTTTAAAATATAGCCTTCTATTAGTGGCTTTAAATCCGAAGGTGGGATTTTGCACTTCTTTAGCTTTCCTGCTAGGGCTATTTTAGTGGCTTTGTCGCCTTTGTTCATTTCCTCATAGTCCAGCATGTCCTGGGATCCAGCAGAAAACTATATTATAAAGCTTTCTCTGTAGTTTGTTCACTTTGATAGAAATATCAACATTAATAGGATGCTCCAGTTTAAAAGAATTCAATGTTTGTAGACAAGATTTTGAGTCAGAAAAAATAATAAAATTGTGTTCTTCAGCATTTTCAACGTGTTCCAGAGCTAAAAATAGAGCTTTTGCTTCAGCTGTAAAAATTGAGCTTTGATCTGGAATACAAATACCATAGTGTAATTTACCCATTACCACTGCTGCAGAAACATGACTGTCTTTTTTGATCCCTGTATATAGGTTTATAAGTAGGATACAAACTTCTTATGTCAGCAACTTCTTGTTGATATGTATGTGGAAAAGTGTCAGCCTTCTTTTGCTTGCTCAGATCCAGATTTACATGCAACTTTTTTAACCCCCATGGTGGGACAGAGCAAATGAGAGTCTGGTGGATGGAATCAAGATTTAGATTTAGGTTTTATATGTGTTCTGATCTGTACACCGAATGGTCGAATATAGCTGGGTCTTGCCTCATACAAATCCAAATATTAAGGTTGAAAGATTGGTTTAAAAGCTGGGTTGTGTTGATTTGTCTTTATTTTAATGCTGGAGATACATTTAACACATTTTGAAAATAAAAACGCAACACCAGCATTGAAATTGGTACCATGACTTAGGCTAATACTGCCTTCCCACTCATTTAACCATACATTTTGATTACAACTGTCTGTATGAGTCTTTTGTAACAAAATTACATCTGCTTTTTTAAGTTTTAAAAACTTAAAGGTCCGATGTTACCTTTAACATCGGACAACAGATAACAACGGAAAAAACTAAATAAAGAAAAGCTCATAGAGAATTACCATGCATTGAAATTGGTCTGCTTTTGTTTTTAATTTATTTCTCTTTGTTCATCCTTATGGTA
>CAIGQW010017644.1:0-10912 GCA_903798125.1 Danio choprae
TTTTTTTTTATTATTTTTTTTTTTAATATAAATTACTTTTTTTATTGATTTTATAAATTTTTATATGATTATGCATGGCGGTTGATTCCGCTGTGGCGACCCCTGATTAATAAAAGGACTAAGCTGAAAAGAAAATGAATGAATGATTATGCATTTATTCCTACGTCTATTTTTTTTCCCCCAGGTGTGTTTATTAGTTATGAAAACATTTATTATTCTGACCATTTTTTTTTAAATAAATGAAATCCAAATAACTCTTTTTTATATATATATTTGAAAGACATGTTATCAGACCTTACAGAATGAATCAGATATTAACATCTTACTCAAATCCATAGCTAATAAATCCGGTAAATCCAGAGAGACTGATATTGTTTTTCCCATAACCCATTTCCATTATATAGTTGAGTATTTTTGAAGACGATGAATAACTACAAACTGATATCTTGTTTTTGTAATGAATGTGTATCTATCCATCTTGTTTCTGTATATATTAATTACAACATTATATATACCTATTTATAATATACACAATAAAACAATAAAACTAATTTGGAGACCACTTTCACTGGTTTTATGCTTTATAGATATGTGTTAAAACATTAAAAGTAGAACATTAACATAAAGGACATTTGTTCATAATGTAAAATAAAAATAACAATGTTGTGCCTTTTTCTTAAAACAACAATAGATGGCATGTTTTTATTATGACATACTGACAACATGTTTACATAAAATGACAATGTTAACGCATTTATATTTTTATTGATTTTATATATTTTTATATGATTATACGTTTATTACCATGTCTTTTTTTTCCAGGTGTGTTTATTAATTATGAAAACATTTATTATTCTGACCATGTTTTTTAAATAAATAAAATCTAAATAAAAAATTAAAAATAAAATATTTTTTATATTTGAAAGACATCAGACTACAGAAGTTATCAGACCTTACAGAATGAATCTGATATTAACATCTTACTCGAATCCATAGCTAATAAATCCAGTAAATCTAGAGAGACTGATATTTGTTTCCCATAGTCCATTCCCATTATATAGTTGAGTATTTCTTGAAGTAGTAAACCCAAAATATTTGTGCTAAGATGATGAATAACTACAAACTAAAATCTTGTTTAACAATTTAATTAAAGCCCTAAAAGTCAATCTAGCACTGTAATACAGATGAAAAATTATGTTTTATAGCTCTAACTTTCTACAAAGGTCTACAAAGGCGTGTGTTATTCTCCCAACAGACTTCAGTCTTATAATCTGGACATACAGTCATTCTGACATTTCTGTAAAAGAAAGAAACACACACACACGCATGCAAGCACGCAAGCACACACGCACACGCACACACACACGTTTCCATGTTAAAAAGCACATTACCCTCCCAGCTCATTCACAGCTGTTTTCCTTGAACTCTGCACCTCCTCTAATAAGTTGCATATATGTTTATTTGAATTGTGGTTTCATTGGAAGGCCACGGGTGTCTCAGTCTGTTGTTTCGTGTAAATCAGAATAGGCCTGAAAGCCCTCTTTGAGCTTGCGTGGCAGGTCATCGGCGGCGCGTGTGGTTTGTATTAACGAACACCTCCAAATTAATTAAGTGACCCCAGGCAAGTGCAGGGCCACCCCGTCCTTTCTGTACCGTCTATTCATATCGTTCAAGGTTAGTTTGCATCGGGAAACACGTGCAATTTCTTGGAAAAGCTGTGTGTGCATATGCAAGGAATTAAAGGCTGTTTTAACCAATCAATAATTGCATCAAAGCGCTTTGCTGCGGGAGATTTAACGCTGTGTGTAAATGTGATGCACTATCAGTCATCAGAAAATGCATCTCTTTCTTAATATCTTAACCTCATATTTTGTTTTGGGGGCATATTAAATTAAGCCAAGCACACAGGGCCAGATAATAAATATGGCTGTAAAACTTTGTGTATTAGTATGCTGTTAATAGTGATTGTTCATGGCTAATTCAAAGCACACACACTGAAAAAAAAGATTTATTAGATTTACTCAATTTTTTTAAGGTAAGCAAACATTTTATATGGGTTGAATTTAAACAAACAAATTAAGTTGAACATTACTACATTTAATTTGTTTGTTTAAATTCAGCCCATTTAAATTGCATGAACGGAATGCAATGAAGCATAGATGCATTCGGCAGCATTTATACAGAGACTATTCATTCATTCATTCATTTTCATTTCGGCTTAGTCCCTTTATTAATCTGGGGTCGCCACAGCGGAATGAACCGCCAACTTATCCAGCATATGTTTTACGCAGCAGATGCCCTTCCAGCTGCAACCCATCTCTGGGAAACATCCATACACACCCATATTCTCTGGGAAACATCCATACACACCCATTCACACTCATACACTACGGACAATTTAGCTTACCCAATTCACCTATACTGCATGTCTTTGGACTTGTGGGGGAAACCGGAGCACCCGGAGGAAACCCACGCCAACACAGGGAGAACATGCAAACTCCACACAGAAACGCCAACTGGCGAGGCTCGAACCAGCGACCAGCGACCTTCTTGCTGTGAGGCGAACGTGCTACCCACTGCGCCACTGTGAGGCCCTATACAGAGACTAATACACATATATAAATTCAATATAAATAGACTGAAAAAAATTATTTCTGCAAAATTGTTGCAAACAATTTATATGTGTTGAATTGAAACATTCATTCATTCATTCATTCATTTTCTTTTCGGCTTAGTCCCTTTATTATTCTGGGGTCGCCACAGTGGAATGAACCGGCAACTCATCCAGCATATGTTTTACGCAGCGGATGCCCTTCCAGCTGCAACCCATCACTGGGAAATTAATTTAAACAATCAAATTAAATGTCGTAATGTTCAACTTGATTTGTTTGTTTAAATTCAGCCCATATAAATTGTTTGTAACCACTTAACTAAAACAAAATGTGTAAATCCAATGAACGATTTTTTTATTGTATCACTGTTGAATATGAATTAAAATTTCCAGTGTAAGAAATACCCTGGCATATATTTCTACACCATGTTGAAACTTTTTCATTCATTCATTTTTCTTTGGCTTAGTCCTTTTATTCATCAGGGGTCGCCACCTCAGAATGAACCACCAACTTATCCAGTATATGTTTTACACAGCGGATGCCTTTCCAGCTGCAACCCAGTACTGGGAAACATCCATACACATTCACACACATACGCTACGGCCAATTTAGTTTATTCAATTCACCTATAGCTTATGTCTTTGGACTGTGGGGGAAACCGGAGCACCCAGAGGAAACCCACACCAACATGCAAACTCAACACAAAAATGCCAACTGACCCAGCCAGGTCTCGAACAAGCGACCTTCTTCCTGTGAGGCGACAGTGCTAACCACTGAGCCACTGTGTCGCCCCCGTAGAAAGTTTTTTTTTTTGTATTAAATGGTGATATAATGATGATCATAAAAAAAACAACTTGTAAATAAATAAATAACTTCTTTGGAATCAATGTGTAACAAATGAAAAATATAAAAGTCTGTCCATGAAAAGATGAAAACTGTTTTTTTATGTTATTTAACTGAATTAAGACGAAATATTTTCTTTTTTTAATTTAGAAGACATTTAGAATAAATGTATTAATGTCCCTATCATGTTTTATTTATTTATTTTTTTATAATGTCAAAAGGGGGGGAAATGTATGAACATTTAGTTTAATATTTCTATTTAATATTCCAATTTTCCCCTTTTATCTAATAAAAATGTTTCAAATAAAACATATTTTTTGTAATTGTTTGAATTGATTATGAATTAATATTTTATCCTGTACTATAACGCAATAGTTTCACAAGCTGTACATAAAATCATTGGGTAGATTTTATAGAACATTCATTTATTCATTTTCCTTCGGCTTAAACTCTTTATTCATCAGGGGTCGCCACAGCAGAATGAACTGCCAACTTATCCAGCATATGTTTTACACAGCAGATGCCCTTCCAGCTGCAACCCAGTACTGGGAAACATCCATACACACTCATTCACACACATACACTACAGCCAATTTAGTTTATTCAATTTACCTACACCACATGTCTTTGGACTGTGGGGGAAACTGGAACACCTGGAGGAAACCCACACCAACATGGTGAGAACATGCAAACTCCCCACAGAAATGCCAGCTGGTCCAGCTGGGACTTGAACCAGCGACCTTCTTGCTGTGAGGTGACAGTGCTAACCACCGAGCCACCGTGTCACCCTTTATAGAACCTTTTACATTTAATTCACTGTTACTGTTTATTTGCAGTTTTTTGTAAGCATTATCAAGCAATGTATGACTGAAAATTGTTTCTACATGTCCCCCCAGTGTGTTTCTTGAACATCTGATGTCAATTCTGATGTCAATTCCTTAATGACATCACCTTTCAGGAAGTGACATCATTGTTTTATGAATTGGGAGGGTTTAAACAGTAGCACAAACGCATACTCATAAAAACACCATTTTTAGCTCTTCAAAGAAACTTGTATATATATGTACCTTTTGAACAGGTTATATTAATGCTAAAGGTACTTTTTGGAAACCAATAACAAAACGTTCATATTTGGTTGTACTACAACTCAGCATCAACCATTAAAACCCACCATCGGCTGATCAAGCTCCTCTCACTCATCCCAAATTCCTAAAGTTCTGCCTTGATCCTTTCTCATGCCAAAACACTTCAAAAATAGCCAGCTGTTGAGGCTTCTTTGAGTGTAAATGCAGAGAGTCCGGCTAAATTGTGAACTCCAGATTAATTTCACAGCGCAGCTTCGATCCCCCGGGACCTCGGCGTGCATTGGATCTTTTTCTCCTGGTGTCGGTCGCGGGATTTGACTGACAGGTACAAATCTGTGTGAGGTGGAGGCGCCTCCATCACGGGCTGCAGCAGATGGTGGAAATAATTAACATGATGCTGTTCTCATCGCAGGGGAAATCAGTGGCACGGAGATCACGCCGCTGCCGCTTTAACACACATACAGTGAGCAGTTTAATGCTAACATTAAACGAAGGGATTGCGAGACATATGGGATTGCGCTGTGATGAGAAGAAATGCACAGTCATAGACTTGCAGCACAAAAAAAAAGATGTTCTTCAGTGGTGAAGATCAGGCTAATATTTGTCTACTGTAAATAAAAGTCCCAAATATTACTGGCAGGTTACACTGATGAACGTCAGACACAGTTTTCAGGATTTTTTTACAGCCAATTCCAATTGCGGATTGAAGCAAATTAGCCAAATCTAAAATATTAGTATATACAGTTGGTCAAAATGATTAGCCCTCCTGTGAATTTTGTTTTGTCAGAGCAAGAAACTTTTCACAATATTTCCTATAATATTTTTTCTTCTGGAGAAAGTCTTATTTGTTTTATTACGGCTAGAATAAAACCATTTATGGTCAATATTATTAGCCCCCTTAAGCAATATTGTCTACAGCAGTGGTTCCCAACCTTTTTTTGCCTGAGACCCCTTTTTCCCCTGGAAAATATTGTAAGGCCCCCTCAACATTTAAATATTATCACTCATATAAGTTTGCAGTAAGGATCACCAAAAAATGTTGTTTTCAAACAATTGGTATGTTTATTACTATGTCTAGATATGTTTATGCACAAATAATAGCCTAATGTAAAATATAAAAGCAAAATATCAGTAGGCCATTTGTAACTGAAAAACGTAAGCCTTTGGCCTTTAAATTGGCCCTATATTAGTTGCCAATTAGTTGCTATTTTTTTTAAAAAGTTTCTTGTCAGTAGCTGTGACGTCCCTCATCTAATTTTGGGTGTGTGTCAATTCTTTTGCCTTGCGCTCAAAAAATGCTCTGGGCTTGTCGCGGTGTTGGGAATGAGTCATCTGCAAATGTCTTATTAATTTGGATGGCCTCATGCATTCGTTAGCAAGAACTTTGGCGCAGATAATACACTTTGGCTGGGTCAGGGACTCTTTGCTTTCGAGAAAATGGAATAAAACCATAGTATTTCCTGCATTTCGTGTTTCCAGTATTGCTAGCGCTGCGACTCGAAATGTTTGGAGCTTCCTTACCTGGGTCCAGTATGCTTGGGTCATTAGTATGGGCTGCTGAAGGCGAATCAATGAGACTTTTTTGTGGAGGACGAATTACAAATTCGTCCCTTTTTTTGGTCAGCCAGAGGATAAAATGAACTAAGACAACATTCAACGATCGTTCTCCTAATTGTCCACTGCTAAAATGTAAAAAAATATGACGCCTAATAATTCTGACTTTAGCTGTATAAAGTGTTTAATTGCTTTCTTACTAAAACATCTGCAGTGATTTAAAAATTTAGGAAACCACTGCACTTTAAAGGCATAGTTTACCCAAAAATTCAAATTCGGTCATAATTTACTTATTAACACAAAAGAAGATATTTTGAAGAATGCTGGTGAAGAAATGCAGACTCACTTTCTGCCTGAAAATAGTCCCTAGCACCAAGCCCTACACTTCCACCACCAGTTAGAATCTGCGTACAGTAATATAATTGCACCTGCTGCAGCTATGGTATAATCTAAATGGCTTGATTATTATGCCAGAATCAGAGAAGCGCTCCTAGCCATATCACTCAACTTTTTATTTCCCATCAGTCTTATTACATCATGTTACTACAGAGGAGTTGTCAAGCTTTAAATGCGCAAATTATCAAAGTTCTTTGGTCATTTTTGAGCCAGATGATAATGGTCTAATCCGATTCAAGGATTTATGCTAAGCTAAGCTAAAAGTGCTCCAGCCAGACTGGGAGATTGGCTGAATAAGTAAGAAAATGGTAGAAATCAACTGTTTAACCCTTCGGGAGTTGTAACATAAGTCTTTCATTCATTCATTCATTTTCATTTCGGCTTAGTCCCTTTATTAATCTGGGGTCGCCACAGCGGAATGAACCGCCAACTTATCCAGCATATGTTTTACGCAGCGGATGCCCTTCCAGCTGCAACCCATCTCTGGGAAACATCCATACACACCCTTCACACTCATGCACTACGGACAATTTAGCTTATCCAATTCACCTGTACCGCATGTCTTTGGACTTGTGGGGGAAACCGGAGCACCCGGAGGAAACCCACGCCAACACAGGGAGAACATGCAAACTCCACACAGAAACGCCAACTGACCCAGCCGAGGCTCGAACCAGCGATCAGCGACGTTCTTGCTGTGAGGCGAACGTGCTACCCACTGCGCCACTGTGAGGCCCTAACATAAGTCTTTTTTTTTTTTTTTTTTTAAATGTTCCTTTAATGCGTTTTACAGAGAATATCTAATTAGAAAAAAATTATCTAAACATTTTTAGATTAAGATTTCAGCGGGTTAAACATCAATAAAACCTTTTTTAGGAGTTTCTTCAGGTATTTCAAGTACCGCAAAAATGTGTGCCGATCTATATTTCTGCCAGTAGGTTTTCCAAACAATCCATACAAATAGTCCGCACAAAAGATAAAATCAACAAACACATAAATCTGAAGTCCAGCATTAAAATATATATCATGCTATAGAACCTTTTCTGTAAAATCAATAAATTTCTATTTAATAAATATTAACCAAACATTTGGAGACATGGCAACCTATGATCACATACTTTGAATAAATACTCTCTCCTTTAACTGATCTATATAAAGAAATTTGTGTAAACAGGTTTAAATGTGAACATTAATATTGTTTGACTCCAAACATATGCAGAAGACCACTATAAACATGTCAGATTATTGATTTATATTATCATGTAGGTATTCATTTTTTTTATTATTATTTTTACAATTGATATTGTCTAACTGCAAATGTACACAATACTGTAAAGGTTTTTTTTTCTCTGTTGTAATTTAACCTCTTTGTTAATTTATTTTGGAGGCAAGGGTTATTACGGAAAAACAATACAACCTTGATTGTACAAAATATTTTGTTAAAACTTGAAGAAAATCACAAATAAAATATAAAAAAATATAAATATTAACCACATGGAAAGGACTATTTTTTCTTTTACATTTTAAATCAAAACATGAGACTTTTCAATTTCATCCGTACCCTATACAGTATGTCTTTATATCGCAAAGCTGTACTTTGTACTGTAAAAAAAATTAGCAAAACAGTTTGTATGTATTATATATAATAGTAAAAAAAAACAACAACGAACATACAGAGCAAAAACCTGCAGGTCTAATTGATCAGGCTAAAAAGAAACGGTCAACAGTGCCACATTTTTCACTTTTCACCCTGCGAAATCACTGTAAACGAGGTGTGTGTGTGCAGCTAAATATATCTGTGTCTGCCTCCAGCACATTTAAATATGATTTACTGCCGTCTGAAGTTCAGCATCAGCATCGGCTGCGGCTCTTGAAGACGCAGGGCTGATTTTCTGCTGTATGATGCCACACCAACTGGCATTATGGGACTGGCTGGCATCCAGAGGGGGGTGAGGAGTGTGTGTGTGTGTGTGTGTGTGTGTGTGTGTGTGTGTGTGTGTGTGGGTGCTGTTAGACAGCTGGAGGAGTGGACGAGCATCAAGGCCATGCATTCATGTCCATCTGCTGAAAGAAGAGATGGAAGGTCTAGCGTTCATAATGATGAAATTATTAAAGGCTAGAAGATATTGAGATTGATGCTAGTGAGAAATGACAACGAATATGTCGTAAGGTAACTTCAAATGTGTTTTGTGTTGTAAAATCTGCTTTCATTGGTTTTAAATATATAAATATCATAAATATACATAATATTAGCATGAATGAAATCTACCTGACTGTATTATATTGTGCGGAAAAGATGCTGTTTAAAAAATGTTAGACAAGAAAACCATATTTAAATATATCTACTTAATTTCATGTTTAATTCAATGCATCATATTCAATAAATTGTAATTCAAAAATCATTGTAAAACATTATGTATAAACTAATATAATTGATTTATTCATTCATGTTATTTTAGCTAAGTTGGCAAGTCAATTTCTGACTTAAAAGCACGTTCAGTCTAAATCAGAAGGAGCCCTTGAAATCTAAAATAATCATGCGATTAAATTCCTGGGATAGACTAGTGCAGGCCTAAAATGGCAAGCTTCTATATGAACACACACATATTCCTGCAAACCATATCATTGTGATTTACTGTTAAAAATCATTAAATCATTGTTTTAACAGTATGCCTCTGTAGAAATGTGCAGTGTTTCTTTACCATTGTTGTAAGGGTTTTTTTACAGTAAAATAATGTAATTTTAGCAAAACAATAATGTAAAAAGTACCAGGTTTTTTTGTATTTACTGCCTGCTCTACTAAACGGTTGACCATATTTTGACTGTTTTAAATAATGGCTGTTAAAATCATTTAAAGGCTGTTTTAAATAATGATTTACACTATACAGCACTGTTGGTTTACAAAAAATAAAATAAAAATCAAACAAACATAATCCTGTTCTGCTATACACTAGATTTTGGTTTCATTGTAAAAAACAACAACAACGACAACAACGACAACAACAACAACAACAACAACAAAACGTGTTAAATGAGAATCTGAAATATTTTATGGCATACTTCAAAAAATGAAAATGATTTAGTATTCAAAAATGTTTTATTTTGATCATGTTATAAACTAGTCTCTGATTTTCATATTCATAGTATATGTATTAATTCCGGTACTTTTAAAACCGACATATCAACCATTTGAGGTTGATATTTTAGAAATGATGGGATGTGTTGAAAAAATGTGTGTGTTAACTAGCGACCTTAGGAGAAAATGTTTTTTCTTGATGGGGCAGTTAAAGGGTTAACAGTATTTAACTGTTGATTTAACTGTAATTTCATTTAGTTTTTGTTTTTTTTACCTTCACTCACTCTTTTATATTTAATTACCATGAAAAGTACGGGCATTTGTTTACAGTGTGTCATTTACTTTAACATAAATCTAAAATAAAAAAAAATAATTCTGCACTATAATACACTTAAACTAATATCATACAACTACAGGATTCTTTTGTAACTTGAAATATATTAAATGTTTTCATATATAAACACTGAAGAAATGTTACAACATTTCAACTGAAACTGAATTAATTTAGTAAATGAATAATAATAAAGATCGTAAATACACAATGCAATAATATTCCAGTTTTGCAGTGAACAACAACTACAGTGCTCAGCATATATGATTACACCCCCCACAAATCTCTCATTTAAATTAATATTTCCTATAGGATGCTTTACAATATTATCGTTGTGCGTATACATTAGTTTAGTCAGTACTGAAGCCAAATCTGGAGCTAATCTAACAAAATAACTTACAATAATGGTTCAAAAATGAGTAGCCCAAATGTATATGTTAGGGAAAAATATTAAATAACATTTTCAAAAATAGCAAAAATCAAGAGAAACAAAAATATAAACAATTTTGTTGTGAAATGTTGTAGTTTGTCATTTAAAAAAAAATGTTTTGCATGAAATTAAATGTATTATTAAGATGTTCTGTGACTAAAATATTATTTTAATAAATATATCTGTTTAATAAATCTGTTTTGTTCAAATACACCAATATATATTACCCATATTTACTGAGAAATGTATAAAAATATTCATTTTCAAAATGGGGTGTACTCATATATGCCGAGCAGTTTGTTTGGGTTCACATTCAGTGAACAATTTTAACCATTTTCCATATTTTTAATCTAAAAATATTTTAAGAATTAAACCTTTTTTATGTACTACAAACACTGTAGAAAATGGTTTTACACAATTTCCTCACGTTGTCTCAACACTAATTTTAATTAATATTAAGTTAACTTAATAGTTTTCACAAATTGAAGTGGATTAAACATAAAACAATTTAGTTGTCCCCAAATAAATCTCAAGAATTGTGTCGTTTCATATCATTTTAAATAAGTAGTTTGAACAAGCAGCAAATAT
>CAIGQW010017651.1:0-18773 GCA_903798125.1 Danio choprae
TATATGTATGTATATGTATGTATATGTATGTATATGTATGTATATGTATGTATATATATGTATATGTATATATATATGTATATATATGTATATATATGTATATATATGTATGTATATATATGTATATATATGTATATGTATATGTATGTGTGTGTGTATGTATGTATGTATGTGTGTGTGTGTATATATGTAGGCATGTATTTAGGTATTGGAGTTATTGGTTATTTAATAATATAAATCAAATGTATCGTATATTTTCAATTCTGTAGTTTCTAATGTAATTTTACCCCATCCTTTATTCAATATAAATTAAAGTTAAATATAATATAGTGCTTTATATAAAGGAGTAATGTTTAAAGTAGTACAAAAAAATAATAAAAATTGTAAAGTCTTTCTGCTTAAGCTTTTATTGACCACTTAATTATTTTTACTATTTCAACTGCAGTAGATTTCAATATTTAACACACATTTTTTGCTTATAAACAGTTTTGTCTTTACATGTTAAAATGCCCTCAAAATAACCTAATATACAATATGATATTTGTTTAATAAGCTTTTTTTCTCTTTAATTTCATATGTTCATGTGTATTTGTATATATCTGTGCCAAATATATTCCTTTTTTTCTTCACTCCAAAGTGCCTGAAGTTGTAGAAACCCTCTAAAAATACACATTCCCCTGATGCCGTTTCTCACAATGAAATAAGATGATGATGATGATGATGATGATGATGATGAATGTGATTTGTGTTTTGCTTTATGATCGTTGATATTGTTTCTGCATGTGAAGCTGGTGTTGATCTAGATTTGAGTGTGTGTGTGTGTGTGTGTATGTATCAGCCTGTTCTCAATGCAAAGCCTTAACAGCAGCAGCATGTTTGAGGACGTTCGGGACGCAGAGGATGCACTTCATAACCTGGACAGGAAGTGGATCTGCGGACGGCAGATCGAAATACAGTTCGCTCAAGGAGACAGGAAGAGTATGCGCATTAAGAATCATTCGACATTTAATAATGGTTAAATAGTTTGTTCTACTCCAATAGAAACAGTTTTAATCAAAGTTAGAGCAGACCAAATAAGCTAAATGGTTGATTACCTTTAAGATGGAAAATGCATGCAAGTACCAAGTATAGGATATTGGCTGAAAGAAATTGTTATAATAAGACAATGGTAAAGATAACCTATATATTGAGATGAATACAACGGTTTTGTGTATGTATTATATACACTCACTGGCCACTTTATTAGGTACACCTTACTAGTAACGGGTTGGACCCCCTTTTGCCTTCAGAACTGCCTTAATCCTTCGTGGCATAGATTCAACAAGGTACTGGAAATATTCCTCAGAGATTTTGCTCCATATTGACATGATAGCATCACGCAGTTGCTGCAGATTTGTCGGCTGCACATCCATGAAGCGAATCTCCCGTTCCACCACATCCCAAAGGTGCTCTATAGGATTGAGATCTGGTGACTGTGGAGGCCATTTGAGTACAGTGAACTCATTGTCATGTTCAAGAAACCAGTCTGAGATGATTCACGCTTTGACATGGCACGTTATCCTGCTGGAAGTTGCCGTCAGAAGATGGGGACACTGTGGTCATAAAGGGATGGACACGGTCAGCAACAATACTCAAGTAGGTTGTGGTGTTGACATTATGCTCAATTGGTACTAATGGGCCCAAAGTGTGCCAAGAAAATATCCCCCACACCATTACACCACCACCACCAGCCTGAACCGTTGATACAAGGCAGGATGGATCCATGCTTTCATGTTGTTGAGGCCAAAATTTGACCCGACCATTCGTATGTTGCAGCAGAAATGGAGACTCATCAGACCAGGCAACGTTTCTCCAATCTTCTATTGTCCAGTTTTGGTAAGACAGTAAATTGTAGCCTCAGTTTCCTGTTCTTAGCTGACAGGAGTGGCACCCGGTGTGGTCTTCTGCTGCTGTAGCCCATCCGCCTCAAGTTTGGATGTGTTGTGTGTTCAGAGATGCTCTTCTGCAGACCTCGGTTGTAACTAGTGGTTATTTGAGTTACTGTTGCCTTTCTATCAGCTAGAACCAGTCTAGCCATTCTCCTCTGACCTCAACAAGGCATTTGTGCCCACAGAACTGCATTCTCTTTCTCGGACCATTCTCTGTAAACCCTAGAGATGATTGTGCGTGAAAATCCCAGTAGATCAGCAGTTTCTGAAATACTCAGACCAGCCCGTCTGGCAGCAACAACCATGCCATGTTCAAAGTCACTTAAATATCTTTTCTTCCCCATTCTGATGCTCTGTTTGAACTGCAGCAGATCGTCTTGACCATGTCTACATGCCTACATGCATTGAGTTGCTGCCATATGATTGGCTGATTAGAAATTTGCGCTAATGAGCAGTTGGACAGGTGTACCTAATAAAGTGCCCGGTGAGTGTATACATTTCTATTTTGTTATTTCATATACATATCCATCATTCTGTTGAAAATTAAATAAAATAGAAATAAAATAGTGCTACTATTATATGCAGTAGTGTAGTCTAGTATTTTTTTTAATTTTTTTTTATTTGTACTAATTCTGTACTTTTTAATGTAATTTCATCTCCTTTATTCAAAACATGTTAGGAAAAAAACAATAATATATTGTTGTCATTTTAATTTTTTAGCATGTGTGTTTATTTATATATATATATATATATATGACAATATCACACGAGCAGTGCAATATGGCTGTATATCAGCACTGATGGGAGGCGTGCGTTGGCCTTATTGTCCCACCAGTGCTGATATACAGCCATATTGCACTGCTACTCGTGTGATATTGTGTTTATACAACAGTTCGACGGCACAATTGTGTATATAAAAAAAAAAAATCAAACACGGAGAGTCTAAAAACCCTTTTGTATTAGAAACTACTTTCTTCCTACCAATCACTACCAGATTGCTGTTGTGTTTGTGATAAGGAAAAACGCTAAACACATGCGGGCATTTCTTCTTTCATTCTGCCAACACACACATTCCTGATATGCGAGTCCCATCTCACACTCAATACACTACAATTATATGGTATAAATACAGCACTACAACATATAAAAGAGAGAGATCGACTTAGAATATCACTTACCTGTTCAATAATGATTTGATCAGCTGTAGTTCGAATCAACGCTGTTTTTCTCCTAGGGCTTATGCGGCCTCTGTCGCCATCTTGTGGATAGGCATCGTCAACCGTCTTTGCTCAAAGACAGGCTAATGGCCGCTGATGTGCTGTCTCTCAGAAATTATAAATAATAAAAGAAATAGGCACTATCCTTATATATAAACTGCATAGTTGCAATCTAAACAACTACATTCTCCACTAAAAAAAGCCTCAAAAGTACATTGTTGCCCAACAGCAGTAATATTTGTCATAGTGTCCTCTGCTTGTCACTATGTGGGCGGACTAATACACACAGCTGAAGGGTGAAGAGGCGGTATGAGTGCTGTTACTGGCAGAATATCACACGGCTATCAGCCAATCAGATTCAAGAACCAGACAGAACTGTTGTATGTATGTATGTATGTATATATAAATATAAAACACACTTAATGAGTACCCTCTGAAAGGTTAATTGCATGTTTATTGTAGTATTTATATGAAGTGACTAACAGTGCAATGTAATAATAGTTGTGCTTTGTGTGTTTCAGCTCCCAATCAGATGAAGACGAAAGAGGGTTCTCCATCACGGTACGACGACTATGAGCGTGACGGCCGGCGCAGACGCTCTCACAGCCGCAGCTACAGGAGCAGATCCCGCAGTCCGTCATACGAGCGCCGCACACGCAGATCAGCCAGCCCTAGAGAGTCAGTACACAAACACACACATCCTAGGTTTCATGTGTTATAGGGACTCTCCCATAAGTTATGATGATATTTCTACTAGGCTGCACATTAAATGGTTTCAGCATCGATGTTGCAATGTGTGCATCCTCAATAGTCACATCGCAGGATACTCAATGTTTATATGATGGGATTATAGTTAACCTAGAGCCACTGTTCAGGACACATGAGATTTGTGGAGTCACGGCAGAGTAACTATAATGGAGTGACAGTTTATCATTTGCACAAAGGCTCATGTAAGCATTTAGGCACAAGAGAGTTGTAACTTTAGTATAGATGTATTGAATTAGTTATACAATCAAGACTACAGTGTTATTTTACATTTGATCCAGTTCCCAGAGTGTGCCAGTGGGGTAGACTGCAAATAAATGATTTCATTGTACAAGTTTTATCTTCCTTCAAGTCAAAATATCTAAGAATCATATCTAATATCTAAAATATCTATTAATATCAAATTTTGATTAATAATATATGTATCTAATAGATTAGATTTTGAAATGTGCTGACACCTTCCCTTTTCTAAGCTTTAACTCATACTTCATGCTTTTCTGATGAATTACATGTGACTTGTTTAATTGTTTTATTGTTTGAGCAGCTCTCGGTCGCACGGTAGACACCGGAGGAGCAGAAGCCGTGAGAATGACAGGTAAACTTACTGCAAAAACACTGTCAGCGCAGTAAAATCAAGAGCTCAAACCAGCAGACATTACCTGTGTGTAAGAGATAGAGTACATTTCATTAAGTGAAGTTTATTTATAAACTAGTTTCGAGCGGATCACGTGCTTATGATTGACCACGGCTGGTCCCGCATTAGCTAACACATGGTTCACCAATCAGACCATTCCTAAGTCACTATAAATAACCAGAATTTCATACCTTAGTCATCTTCGTCTTGAAGAATCCCCCCTTCCACCCCTACTCTTACCCCTTCTCCTAGATGGCGCAGCACAGCGGTCCAGTGGTTAGCACTATTGCCACACAGCAAGAATGTCAGTGGTTCAAGTCCTTACCACTGACCAGTTGTTGTTTCTGTGTGAAGTTAACGTGTTCTTCCTGTGCTCATGTGGGTTTCCCCCCGGGTTCCCCATTTTCCTGACACCGTCCAAAGCCATGCAACATAAGTGATTTGACAATCAAAATTGGCACCACAGATGAGCTATTAGCCAGCAATCCCGAATTTGTCTTTAGCCATAAACAGCAGGGGAGTTCTCGAGATCTACCTGAGCTCAAACTCCCCTCTCGCCCTGCAAAGGGGAGGGAGCCCCGGGCTCATCTCCGATCTTATGGGCTCAGGGCTCTCTCCCAGGACAGCATGCCAAACACACTTTATAATCAATCATCAGCTAAGTGTGAACTCTTAAAAGAGATAGTAAATGATTACAGCTCAGATCAGTGTTTTGTGTCTAATAGATTAATTTTAAATAATCAGGGTAATGTACATCCAGACAGTTGTTATCACAGAATAAACACTTCAGTCTTAATAATATTGACATTGGCAGTGTTCAATGTATATTAAAAATAGTTTATTGATAATATTTTCCCACCCAAACTAGAAGAAAAAACATAAGATAAATATACTTCAAGTTTATTTGTTTATATAGCACACTTAACTGCACGTTAAATTGGTCAGAAAATAAGTCAAATACACGTATGACATGGACACATGGCCGAACACTAAATTAAAAGGTTTCTGCATTAAGCATTCTTCAAACAGCGAATTAAAGAAATGTGTCTTCAGCTGTGACCTTAAAACCTCTAGAGACATCATACTATTATAATAGGAAATGCCATGACAGTGGTCTTTGCGCTGATATTTGACAATTAGGATTAAATAATTGATAAGTTTAAGCAGTATTTGAAGAATAATTCAAATGTAGTCTTCAACTTAGAGCTTAGATTCTCTGCCCGAGCCCACTAGCTTGACCTGACCCAATATTTCCTATGACCATCTTCGGCCTGGCCGTGATCAAGCATTTGTGATTATTATTATTTTTTTGTCATTGCTTAATTAGCCTAATTGGGTGGAGAGCTATGGCATAATTAGAAATATGATACGAATATTTGAGCAAAGTCAGCCTGAGCAACACGTGTGGGTCTACAAAGTTGCATAATTAACAACGCATGTCATGCGCAGCAACGCTCTAGCTCCTGCAACAGCATCTCCTCCACTGACACACATTCACACCACACACACAAGCAGAGCTGAAGCAGCACATATGTAGAGCAGAAGCAGTGCATGACAATCAGTGGATCTTATCGAAGCATTTATTGGGTAAAATTGCTACTTTTTACTGTCATTCAATGTGTTTTTGCTCATTATTAATACACTGTCACTTTAATTGAGCGTGAGCAGCGGCAAAAATAGACCCAGCGCCGAAATGATGTATCAGCTCTTAACATGGATGCTGAACAAAACATGCCCTGCTCACGCTCTGCTCGCGCATGCGGTGTGAAAGAGGTGATCGCAAATAAACAGGGACTTCCACGATGAACAGACACCTGAAGCAGGCTTGCCATGGCAGAAAGGATGATAGTCAGCCTTCAATGTTCTTTGTTACGATCCATTCTGAATAATCAAACGATGCAGTTTACATGCTTCAATCTTATTACATTATTCATTAAGATCAATCTAAACTAATTTCTGTAGTTCAAACAACTCTGAATTATAGTTGAGAACGTCTGTTATAACGGCCACGTATTAAAAAATTAGTGGTTTAAACCGGGCTCATAATTACAGTTAATGTGCCAGACTGGATGGGGTCGGGTTTAATTTTTTGGGCCTGATCTAAGCTCTACTTCAGCTGTATATACAAATATATATTCACGAAAGGTCAAGGTAATTGGTAGTCAGTTATTATTCAGTCCATCCAGGACTTTGCAGAGAAAAGAAAAGAATAATCTGATTCATTGTGACTAAAATGATTGATTGTGGCGAGTTTTTGTCAAATTTGCAGCATTTCTGTATTGCTTTGCTATAAAATATACACAAATGTACATTTCTTAATTGTTTATTCACGTTTGACCTTGAGAATCATTGATTTCTGTCATGAATATAATAGAAACACTGAGAGAAACTAGACTTTACTTTAGAAACTAGGGATGTAACGATTCACCTGACTCACGATTCGATATGATTCACGATACTAAATTTAGTCACGATTTTTTTAACAAAATGTTTTGAAGCAAATTTAAGGTGAACGAGCCCTTTCATTTGTTTCTTAAATGCTGCACATTTTTTGCTAAATAATAAATTTTCTGCCATAACCAAATTGCTATTTTAAAAACAAATAAATTCTAAAAATGAAGAGTAATACAAACTAGAGACGGCTCATTAATATAAACAAACTAGAACCGTGACTGTGCTGGGATTATACATGTTTCATAATGAATTATCAGCATATCTATGTTTTCTGGCATAAGCTGAGGTCTTTGCACATTTACAATGTCCCCTGCTGATGAGAAAGCTCTTTCACTAGGGACTGAGATGGCTGGTGTGGAGACGAAAGCCTTCCCTAAACCAGAGAGCAGCGTGTGTACAGAGGAGGTCAATAGACCCTCTGATCCAGCGGACTGGCCACTGGCATAACATACTGATTATAAAATGACTAATTATGAAGTAGGATAGAGACAGGAGTTGAAGATGATTATGAAGGTGAATAATTAATATTACTTGTATAATTAATTAGTATAATTATCAGTGTGATACACTTAGGAAGAGATAACAGTGAACATTCATTCATTTTAATTTCGGCTTAGTCCTTTTATTAATCTGGGGTCGCCACAGCGGAATGAACCGCCAACTTATCCAGCATATGTTTTACGCAGCGGATGCCCTTCCAGCTGCAAC
Source organism: Danio choprae (assembly GCA_903798125.1). NCBI lineage: Eukaryota > Metazoa > Chordata > Actinopteri > Cypriniformes > Danionidae > Danio > Danio choprae. The sequence goes on from CAIGQW010017651.1 coordinate 7,707, forward strand.
CCATCACTGGGAAACATCCATACACACTCATACACTACAGACAATTTTAGCGTACCCAATTCACCTATAGCGCATGTCTTTGGACTGTGGGGGAAACCGGAGCACCCGGAGGAAACCCACGACAACACAGGGAGAACATGCAAACTCCACACAGAAATGCCAACTGACCCAGCCGAGGCTCGAACCAGCGACCTTCTTGCTGTGAGGCGAACGTGCTACTCACTGCGCCACTGTGAGACCCACAGTGAACATTATTATAGCAAATTATTAAAATATGGATAAACTAATTAGAAAAGGGTAAAAATAATCTTATAGCTGCTCCTGTAACAGAACAGCTTTCTCTCTCCGTCTGAAAAGCATCTTCACACTTGCTATGAAAACACTGATGCACTGTGTGATCTCCGTAGCACTCGTCGGAGAAAGCGGAGCTGCAAATCATCCTGTCCGCATGGTTTGGCTTATTAATAGTTTTTTTGCGTATAGATGTAATGTGTATTTATATAGCGTCTGTGACAGATGGTTTTCACTGTGCTGAAGATTTATGTGCGTCGTGTGTTGTTCTGTTAGTGTAAGTAAACGTCTTTTTGCAGTATTTACACACAGTTTGTGTTTGTCTGGCGCACCTCACCACTGTCATTTAACTCTGACGCTCCACCAATGATGTGCAGGTAAAGCAAGATTGCGCCTGTAAACACAGCGCCCCCTCTGTTCAAATCATGTATCGCAATTCGTTCAACATTTCTACCATCATATATTTGAATAGATTTTCAATAGGTGAATCATTACATCCTATTAGAAACTAGATTTCCAACCATTGCTTGATGTTGTGTTCAATTCAGTGATTGAGAAATCCTGGAGGGTCTGATTATTGGAGAATAAGATACCTTCAGATATTGTGATTGACCAATCAGAATCGAGTATTCTGGAGAGCCTTGCGATCAGGTTCTCTAACACTAAACCCGTTTTTTTGTTTTTTTTTCCCTCTCAGACACCACTCACGGGATCACCACCGCAGACGCCACAGATCCTCCTCACGCTCTCCTTCCCAGAATTCCAAGCACAAGTCGAAGAGCCGTCGATCTGGATCCGGCAGTCCGGCAGCAGAAGAGCTGAAGCATGAGGAGGACGAGACCAGATCCCGCTCCAGATCCAGATCATGGGCCGGACGCAAGTCAGGAGGACGCTAGCTAGACTGGTAACAGATACCGTCTCCTTTCTGGTCCACATATATAAACATTCTTACATCAAGAAGCATTTCCAGACGAGTGGAAAATGTTGTGGCGTTTCCAGAAATAACGAACCAACTTTAAGTGAGTTTTTCCTGAAAACAAGCTAAAGAATCTGCAAATTCGCCAAGTAAAATAATCCCATTTCAATCTGGAAGCATCTTTTGCTTGTTTTAAGGACAATAGTCTTGTTTTCGGGTTGAAATTGGATTATTTTACTTGATGCAAAAATGCTTTTCTTGTGGTTTTAGAGTTACTGAGTGTAAATATCGAAACATTCTTACATCAGGATGCATTTTCTGGACAAGGGTAAACGGTGTTGTTGTTTTTTCAGAAATAAGGAGGTAACTTTAAGCATTTTCTTTTACTTAAAACAAGCAAAATAATCAGCTATGGGCTAAATAAAATGATCTTGTTTCAGTTTGCTTGTTTTAAGTGCAATACTCTTGTTTTTCGGGTTGAAATAAGATTATTTTACTTGGTTTGTCGTGCCAACATCTGAAGATTCTTACATCAAGAAGCTTTTTCTAGAGTAGTAAGGAAATATTGGGTCAATAGTGGTCAATTAGTTAATGTTAGTGTTTGTATTTACTAACACGAACAAACAATTCATACATTTATTACTGTATTCAGCTTTGTTAATGTTATTTAAGTGAAATAGCGTTAGTTCATGTTAACTCGCGGGGCTTTAATGTTAACAAGCATAACTGTGAATGTTAATAATGCATTAGTTAATGTTGAACTACGATTAATAAATGTGTATTCATACTTAATGTATGTACTGATATTAACTAATGAAACCTTATTATAAATATTGTCAATTAAGTGAGTTTTTACTTCAAACGAGGAAAAGAATCAGCTAATTTGGTTAGTGAAATGATCTTACATCAAACTGAAAATAAGGTTATCTTATTCAGCCCACTGGCTGATTGTTTTGCTTGTTTAAACCCCCCAAACAAGATTATTGTACTTAAATCAGGCTACATAATCTGCCAGTGGGCTAAATCAAATAACCTTGTTCTCAGTTTGAAATCCCACTATTTTACTTAGCAAATTTGCTGATTCTTTCTCTCATTTATAGGAGAAACTCACTTTAATGTTGACTCGTTATTTCTGAAAACGGCACAATCATGTTCAGTTGTGTAGAAAATGCTTCTGGATGTGGGAATCTTTAGATCAGGGGTGTCCAAACTTGTTCCTGGAGGGCCAGTGTCCTGGAGAGTTTAGCTCCAACCCTAATCAAACACACCTGAACCAGCTAATCAAGCTCTTAATACATATACTAGAAACCTCCTGGCAGGTGTGTTGAAGCAAGATGGAGCTAAACTCAGCAGGACACTGGCCCTCCAGGACCGAGTTTGGACACCCCTGCTTTAGATGTTTTGACTAGAAACCTGAGGAAAAGCATTTCTTTGCACCAAGTAATCTTATTTAAACCCCCCAAACAAGATTATTGTACTTTAAACAAGATTACTTAGTGCAAAGAAATGCTTTTCCTCTGGTTTCTAGTCTAAACATCTAAAGATTCCCACATCCAGAAGCATTTTCTACACAACTGAACATGATTGTGCCGTTTTCAGAAATAACGAGTCAACATTAAAGTGAGTTTCTCCTATAAATCAGCAAATTTGCTAAGTAAAATAGTGGGATTTCAAACTGAGAACAAGGTTATTTGATTTAGCCCACTGGCGGATTATGTAGCCTGATTTAAGTACAATAATCTTGCTTTCGGGTTGAAATAAGATAACTTTACTTGGTGCAAAACGTTTTGTCTTGTTTCTAGTCCAGATATCTAAACATTCTTCAACCCAGAAGCATTTTTTCTAGACGGGTGACAAATATTGTCTTGATTTGAGAAGAAAAATGTAAAAAAATCTCTTAAATAATCTTGTTTTTAGATTCTTTTGTCTAGAAAATGTGTTTTTTATTGAATAATGTGTAGATATTTGGACTAAACTAGTAAGAAAGAGCATCATCTTTACAGCGTACCCCACAGGCAGATTGTTTAGCTTGTATTCGGTACAAAGAAAAAGAGGATTTGACTTTATGTATAGACTTTTTGTCTTGTTTCTAATGCAAATATGTAAAATGTGTAAAAACATACTGCCTTTTCATTCAAACAAGCCAAATATTCTGCCAATGGTGAAGTGTTATAATCTTGTTTTTAGATTATTTATCAGAATGACAGATTACTTTGTCTATTAATAAAGTCAAAACTGAGCAGGTTTCAGACCACCCCAGTCTATCCCACTGGCTAATCCATTTGCCTTTTATAATTAAATATTAAAAATGCTTATTTCAACCAAGCAAGATAATTTCACATAGCCCCTCTGCAGACTCTTTAGCATGCTTTAAGGACAAACTACATTGTCTGAAAACTAAATATTTTCTTGCTGGTCTAGGAAATGCTTCTTGATCTACGAGTTATTAGATGTTTAGACATGAAACGAGCTAAATAATCTGCCAATGTGGCACACTGAGTGAAAAATAGATATCTTTCCTACAAGTTTTAAGCCGAAAAGGAGATTATTTCATGTACTCGTGATGTTTTAAGGACATACTGGTTTGTTATTTTCTTGTCTAAAGGATGTTTCGATATTTGGACTAGAAACGAGACCGACTGTGATGTTTTGCGGTGTGTTTTTCCTCCTTGTGCGTTTGCTCCTGATGCACAGCAGCTCAGCTCAGCTCTCCTGCAGTGTCGTCGTCTTCTTCTTCTTCTTCTTCTTCTTCTTCTTCTTCTTCTTCTTCTTCTTCTTCTTCTTTCAGATGTTTTTGTTCTTCTCGGATCCACAAATAAGTGATGCAACCTGTCCGAGAGCTCATATTTGACGCCAATATAGAGATGGCTTTATTTTTATAGTCGCTCATACTGAATGCCAGCTTTTTTTGTTTGTTTGTCAAATGCATGCAAAGACTTTTAAACATTGAAATTGGCATAAAAGGAGTATTTAAACCATTTCTAATGAAAAGTTTAGTTATTTTGGAAAGTTTGTGTTAGAAGTTTCATTTGATTTGATTGTAGCATCTGTTTATATTGTAGTATTTTGTCATTGCAAAATAAACATGATGTAAAACATCATGTCTTGTATGAATTACTATAACTGATCTAACATTATATTAGGTATGCTTTGTCAATATTAATGCATTCATATGAACAACCTTTGATTAGTGTTTTCAGTATTATTGTGCATATACTAAATCTATTTTCTGAATTTGAATTGAATCACTAAAGTGCTGAAGCGCCCAATAAATCTGTTATTTACATCAGTTTAATGAAAAAGAAAATAGTTTTTATTGTTCGCTGTGTTGATGCACTGACTTAAATAATATAATTAGTAAAATATTATATAAACAAATCATAAATGAGTCGTAAAAGTTGATAAATGGACAGATTAATAAACCTGATTATTAAAACATTTAACAGAAAAGCTGATGGGTATGGCAGAGGCTTCTCACACCGTACTGGTTTATTCCTTGTTATTTTAGGGTTAGTGAATGTTTGCTCATTTAAAACCCCACATTTTTACAACACAAAGATGGTTGATTTATGAAGGATCAAGTGATTATTAGGGTTAAGCTTTGTATCAGAATTTAATAATAATAATAATAAACTTATATTGATATTACTATTTATAAACCAGCCATTTTAAATGGTAGTAAGATTATACGCAAGCATTTTTACTAAATAAACCCAACCTGAGTGAGTGGAAAAGACTGTTCAGTAACACTAAAATAACTTATTATCCATTAGTTAATTACTAACTAAATCCACTTGTCCATTAGTGCATTTACTAACATGAACAATTAACAATGCATTTATTACATTATTCCGCTTTGTTAATGAAAATAGTCATTCTGTTAACTCACTGTGCATTAATCGTCTTTCGGATGGGATGTTAAACCGAGGTCCTGACTCTCTGTGGTCATTAAAAATCCCATGGCACTTCTCATAAAGAGTATGGGTGTAACCCTGGTGTTCTGGCCCTCACCCATCATGGCCTCCCAATCATCCCCATCCTCCGAATTGGCTTTATCACTGTCCCTCCACCCCACCTATAGCTGGTCTGTGGTGAGCGCACTGGCGCCGTTGTCCTTTGGCTGCCGTCGCATCATCCAAGTAGATGCTGCACACTGGTGGTGGTGGTGTGGAGAGACCCCCCTCATGACTGTGAAGCGCTTTGGGTGTATGGCCATACACAATAAATGCGCTATATAAATACACACATTACATTACAACTAATGTTATTAAGCACAACGTCATTATTTGATCAGGTGCTTTGAAATGTGCATTTTATTATTTGATTGTGTTTGACGTAATCTCAATTAAAAAGAACAGCCAATAGCAGAAGCAAATGAAAAGTGTCGAGAAGGGGGCGGGGCACGTCAGACACTAGAGAGCGCTTGATTGGTCAGAAGATTCGACAAGAAACTGAAATATGAGTTGACGTGACAAACATAATTGATCATTGATCATTGATCCATTTAGGCGGGTGACAAACTGCATGCTTTGGGTGTTTATTAAGGTTTATATGTTCTCTAAATGGGGCCTCACGGTGGCGCAGTGGGTAGCACGTTCGCCTCACAGCAAGAAGGTCGCTGGTTCGAGCCTCGGCTGGGTCAGTTGGCGTTTCTGTGTGGAGTTTGCATGTTCTCCCTGTGTTGGCGTGGGTTTCCTCCGGGTGCTCCGGTTTCCCCCACAAGTCCAAAGACATGCGGTATAGGTGAATTGGATAAGCTAAATTGTCCGTAGTGTATGAGTGTGAATGAGTGTGTGTGGATGTTTCCCAGTGATGGGTTGCAGCTGGAAGGGCATCCGCTGTGTAAAACATATGCTGGATAAGTTGGTGGTTCATTCCACTGTGGCGACCCCAGATTAATAAAGGGATTAAGCCAAAATGAATGAATGAATGAATGAATGTTCTCTAAATGCTAATTTGGTCACTGTTTTGGAGCGCACTAGCTTATAGACATCATAAAACTAGCTCATAGACCTCCTAAAAACCAACAATACTGAAACGGACATCTGAAAACTGAATTTCATGGGAACTGTAGTAGTAAATTGCATTAGTAAATGTTGAACTATGATTAATAAATGCTGTACATGTCGTTCATGTTACATGAGCTAATGGAGCGTTATTATAGTGTGAGCAAACCCTAAATGTTTCCAAACATTTGACCAATACAGTATTTATTAACGTGCTTTAGTGAAGGAATAATCAGTGTTGTTGTCAGTCAGAGCTTTATTTAAATAGAGTGATGATGAAAGGCTTCAGATCTTCTTGCTCTTCCTGATCATGGTGGTTCCTCCGACTGTCAGCGTCTGGATAATAACAAACACCCACAGATCATGTCAATATCTTCATATAATGTTTATATGTGGGAATACGAGCTTCTACACACCTCCAGCATTTCTCCAGCCTTGATCTCCTGGATGTGGGAGAATCGGTCAGTTCTGCAGACCAGCTTTCCTCCATCCAGCTTGACGATGCACTGATGAACAATGAACAACAACACTGACATCGCTGCACATTTCAGTTTGGTTTCCCATCGCTTCATTAATGGTAACCCAAACACAAACCAACATCTTACTTGCTTTAAGTGCGCTCTTACTTTCTTCCAGAGCTGCATTTAACATACAGATAATATAATACAGGGCGTCACGGTGGCGCAGTGGGTAGCACAATCGCCTCACAGCAAGAAGGTCGCTGGTTCGAGCTTCGGCTGGGTCAGTTGGCGTTTCTGTGTGGAGTTTGCATGTTCTCCCCGTGTTGGTGTGGGTTTCCTCCGGGTGCTCCGGTTTCCCCCACAAGTCCAAAGACATGCGGTATAGGGGAATTGGGTAAGCTAAATTGTCCATAGTGTATGAGTGTGAATAGGTATGTGTTTCCCAGTGATGGGTTGCAGCTGGAAGGGCATCCGCTGCATAAAACATATGCTGGATAAGTTGGCGGTTCATTCCGCTGTGGCGACCCCAGATTAATAAAGGCACTAAGCCGAAAAGAAAATGAAATGAATGAATATAATGCAATATACACAGACGATTATAAATGTAATAAAAATAAATTCAATTATAATAAGACGCGCATTTACATTTATATTAAGAAATAGATCATATATGAAAAATTGCTGGCATCCTCCCATTGAAGAAAGACAAACCAACAGTGGTTGCTGAAATAACTGAAAATAAAAGTGGGGCGTCATGGTGGCGTAGTGGGTAGCACAATCGCCTCACAGCAAGAAGGTCGCTGGTTTGAACCTCGGCTGGGTCAGTTGGCATTTCTGTGTAGAGCGTGCATGTTCTCCCCGTGTTGGCGTGGGTCCAGATTTTCAGGTCTGGCGGGAGCACTTTTAGCTTAGCTTAGCATAGATCATTGAATCGGATTAGACCATTAGCGTCTCGCTCAAAAATTGCTGCAGCAGGGGGAATGACATTACGCAAGCTCTTACCTAGTTTTCAGGGACTATTTGAGATGCTGCATTATATAATTGCCCTGCTGCAGTCATTTCTTGATTATTACTCCAGGACGAGAGTATAGTTCCAGCCATATCAGCCTAGAATATAACTTTTCATCTTCTGTCATTTGGCTTTAGTTCATTATAACAGAAGAGTCAACAAACTCACTCTCTCACTCACTCTCTTTCAGCTTAGTCTCTGATTTATCAGTGCCACAGTGGAATGAACCACCAATTACTCTGGCATACAGTTGAAGAGTTATAAGCACTCCTGAATTATTCGCCCCGCTGTATATTACTTCCCCAATTTCTGTTTAACAGAGAGAAGATTATTTCAAAACATTTATGATCATAATAGTTTTAATAACTCATCTCTAATAACTGATTTCTTTTCTCTCTGCCATGATAACAGCACATAATATTAGACTAGATATTCTTCAGGATACTAGTATTCAGCTTAAAGTGACATTTAAAGGCTTCACTAGGGTAATTAGGGTAAAGTTAGGGTAATTAGGCAAGTCATTGTATAACAGTGGTTTGTTCTGGAGACAATCCAACACTAATATTGCTGAAGGGGGCGAATAATATTGACCTTAAAATGGCTTTAAAACAATTAATAACTGCTTTTATTCTAGCCGAAATAAAACAAATAAGACTTTCTCCAGAAGAAAAAACATTATAGGAAATACTGTGAGAAATTCCTGAATCTGTTCAACATCATCTGGGAAATATTAGATAAACATTCACAGGAGGGCGAATAGATCTGTATGTTTTCCTTTCCACCTGCAGGAAGAATATTACAACTCTTTTGGACATATTTAAGTGAGATGCTAATGCTATAAAGGGGAGTTTTCCTTTCATTCTCGACTGAATAAACAAGAGAAGTTCTGTAAAATGAAGCCATTTGCAAAAGTAAAGTGTAGTTTTCCTCCACACGAATCAGCTTGATGTCTATGCAAACACGCATGTAACGCTGTACCTTGAGCTTCTTGCCGTCCATGGTGGTGATTTCAGCCTCTTTGCCGATGGTGAAGGAGTTGGTGACGGTTTTTCCAGGAGTTTTGGAGGTGATGGTGAAGTCGCTGCCATTCTGCTGGATTTCTGTCACTGGTTTCACATCTTTGGCCAGTTTAATCACCTCCTCTGGCAGAGCTGAATGAACAGACAGAATCTCTTTTATCACTTCATTCATTCATTTTCCTTCAGCTTAGTCCCTTTATTCATCAGGGGTCACCACAGCGGAATGAACCGCCAACTATTCCAGCATATGTTTTACACAGCGGATGCTCTTCCAGCCACAACCACGACTGGGAAACACCCATACACTCTCATCCACACTCATGCGCTATTGGTGAATTAAATTAACTAAATTGGCCGTAGTGTGTGTTTGGACTGTGGGGGAAACTTGAGCACCCGGAGGAAACCTACGCCAACACGGGGAGAACATACAAACTCCACACAGAAATGCCAACTGGCCCAGCCGGGACTCGAACAAGCGACCTTTTTGCTGTAAGGCCACAGTGCTAAACACTGAGCCACCGTGTCGCCCCCCTTTATCCTCATTCATTCAGCTTAGTCCCTTTATTAATCTGGGGTCGCCACAGTGGAATGAACCGCCAACTTATCCAGCTTATGTTTTATGCAGCGGATGCCCTTCCAGCTGCAACCCATCACTGGGAAACACCCATACACCCATACATGGAGTTTGCATGTTCTTCCCATGTTGGTGTGGGTTTCCTCCGGGTGCTCCGGTTTCCCCCACAGTCCAAACACCTGCACTATAGGTGAATTGAATGAGCTAAATTGTCTGTAGTGTATGTGTGTGAATGAGAGCGTATGGGTGTTTCCCAGTGATGGGTTGCAGCTGTAAGGGCATCCGCTGCATAAAACGTGCTAGATAAGTTGGCGGTTCATTCCACTGTGGCGACCCCAGATAAACCGAAAAGAAAATGAACGAATGAATGAATGAATAAGAAAATTGTGTGTGTGCAGTATTTTCTGAATTAAGAAGTGATGCACTGAAATTCCCCAAATCTCCTCTGTAATAACCTAATATGACTCTAATATGTCAAAAAACTGCTTTAACCTGACTGTGTTTATAAAATGCATGCACTTTGGAAACACTTTACAATAGTTGCATTAGTTAGTGTTAATTAATGCATTTACTAACATCATCACACAATGAATGATGCATGTATTGCAGTATTTGTTCATGTTAGTAAACGTCAGTCGTTCATTGTTAGTTCATGTTAACTCACGCTGCATTAACTCATGTTAACAAGTATGAATGTGGATGCTAATAATGCATTAGTAAACGCTGAACTTGATTAATAAATGCTGCACAAGTATTAGTGAACACATGAACTAATGAAACATTGTGAAGTGTGACCTGAAAAGTCTTGAACCCGTGTATTGAAACGCAGTGCTGACCGTGTTCTGAAAGTGCAGTTCAACTCACAGATGGCTCTGAGAAACTCCTCGTAGTTCTCCTGAGTGTAAACCTGCCACGTCCCGCTGAAGGCCATGTTTTCTGGAGAAGCTCAACACAAGGTGGAGATCAGCTTCAGGTCTGCAGCTTTTATATCTGGAGGAGTTCAGTCAATGACCTCCTGCTGTTTGAACAACCCACAGTTCATCAGCTCCAGCAGAATACGAGGTAAATGCCCCCCATACACGCAGATGCAGACCAGTGCAGTGGAATATTACACCAGGATTTGATGACTTAAAGGGACAGTTCACCCAAAAATGAAAATTCTGTTCCCTCCACTTGTTCCAAACCGGCTTGATTTTCTTTTGTTGGACACAGATGAAGATACTGAACGGTGAAAAAAAGCAGCCATTGACTTCTATAGTATTCTTTGTTGCTACAATGGAAGTCAAAGGCTGCCTTTTCCCAACATTCTTCAAAATATCTTGTTTTGTGTAATTCAGAAACGTTTACAACCACATGAGTGTGAGTAAATGATGTGGGAATGTTGATTTAGGGTGAACTGTCTCTTTAAATCTATTACATGTATCAAAAGAGATACTGTAGAACTGATGTTCTAAAAGATGTTCCTTTGATCTTTCTGTGCATCAAAGAGTTGATCAAAAATCTAATTAAGTCAAATGAAATGCATGAGGCGTGATCTGAGGGATTTATTGGTCCGGTATGTGTTAGACTGAAATTAAATAAAATAAAATAAAATAAATAAATAAAATAAAATGAGACGTGATCTGAGGGATTTATTGGTCCACTATGTCAGACTGTAAAATAAAATATAATAAAACAAATGCAGCGCAGTGGGTAGCACAATCATCTCACAGCAAGAAGGTCGCTGGTTCGAGCCTCGGCTGGGTCAGTTGGCATTTCTGTGTGGAGTTTGCATGTTCTCCCCGTGTTTGC
>CAIGQW010017660.1:0-14191 GCA_903798125.1 Danio choprae
TTATGACTTCAGCTGTATATATTAGTACCTACAGTGTACATATTAGTCCGTAAAAAGTGCAAAGGATCGAGCTTACAGACCTGTTGCCATGACAACAACTACTGGATGACTCTTGGAGAACTAAACAATCCTGGATCCAAATCAAATCCACCTAATTGAGTAATCCACGTGTGAAGAAAGTTGTGTGTTTTGTGTTTATTGTGTTCAGGCGGCTCGATGGTGTTGTCGGGCATCAGTTGCTTCTTTCTGTGGTTCGGCACCAGTGAATCTATGATGATCGCCATGCTCTGTCTTTATAATGGACTCAGTATTTCTGCATGGAACTCTCTGGATGTGGTGACGGCTGAACTCTATCCCACCAACAGGAGGTAGACAGACACACAAACACACACATCACTAGAAAACATGACATCACACAACTTTTCGAAGATCTGTTCAGACTATTATTTGTTCATCAAGCTACTATCGTTGAGCAAATCTGAAAATACTACAACAGAATGCAGTATATATATATATTAAATGAAAATAAAAACTGATATTAGCCCATTATTGGGAAAGGGACCATATATGGTACTTCATTGGCATTGATTACAATATAATTTTCTTTAAATCATTAAAGTTTAAAGTTTTGTAATATCCCCCAGTAACTATCGCAGGTTTACTGATGAGTATGTCAGTGATTGTCTTATGAAGGGTTAAAGAAGTCATTCATTCATTCATTTTTCCTTTGGCTTAGTCTCTTAGTCTCGCCAACTATTCCAGCATATGTTTTACGCAGCGGATGCCCTTCCAGCTGCAACCCAGTACTGGAAAACACCCATACAAACTCATTCACACACACTCATACACTACGGCCAATTTAGTTTATTCATGTGCATGTGTTTGGACTTGTGGGGGAAACCGGAGCACCCGGGGGAAACCCACGCCAACACGGGGAGAACATGCAAACTCCACACAGAAATGCCCACTGACCCAGCCGAGGCTCGAACCAGCGACCTTCTTGCTGTGAGGCGACAGTGCTAACCACTGAGCCACCATGTCACCCGTTAAAAAAGTCAAGGACATCAATAAAATAAAATTTAAAAAGTGGCATTAATAATTAATAATACGAAAGCACTGCCAGTGTTATGCATTCATTTTCAAACAAAGTGAATTAAGCTTTTCAGTATCACTGTTAATATATATATATATATATATCGTAATTCAAATTAATATTTTGTTGTCTGTCAAGTTCCATTGACTTTTTGTTTTTTAGCTTTTTTATATATAATATATGTCAATACTTTTGTTGCAATTATATATTTTTAATTTTTGACATAATATATGTGTGTACAGTATAAATGTATTATGTTTATATAAATACGTGAGTATTGTATGAGTGTGTAATGAGTGTGTATGTGTATGTTTCCCAGTACTGGGTTGCAGCTGGAAGGGCATCGGCTGTGTAAAACATATGCTGGATAAGTTGGCGGTTCATTCCGCTGTGGCGACCCCAGATTAATAAAGGGACTAAACTGAAGGAAAATGAATGAATGAATGAACGTGTATATGATATATGATATCATATACAAAAAAAGTTTTGTATAGTTTTGTTTTTATATATGTGTGTGTGTATTACATATACATAATAAATATACATAATACACACATGTATTATGTCAAAATAAACATTAATTTTGGATGAGATTAATCACAATTTATCTTGGCCAGCACTATATATATATATGCTGTACAGTATAAGCATAATCAATGCTATAATCCTAATAGCATAATATCCTCAAAACATAATATAATAATGGCAACCTTGATATTTTTTGTTAAATAAACCCTTCAGGTAGGGCAGCAGGGTGGCGCAGTGGGTAGCACATTCGCCTCACAGCAAGAAGGTCGCTGGTTCGAGCCTCGGCTGGGTCAGTTGGCATTTCTGTGTGGAGTTTGCATGTTCTCCCCGTGTTGGTGTGGGTTTCCTCCGGGTGCTCCGGTTTCCCCCACAGTCTAAAAACATGTGGTATAGGTGAATTGGGTAAGCTAAATTGTCCGTAGTGTATGAGTGTATGGATGTTTGGATTGAGTTGTGTAGATGTTTTCCAGTGATGGGTTGCAGCTGGAAGGGCATCCGCTGCGTAAAACATATGCTGAATAAGTTGGCGGTTCATTCCGCTGTGGCGACCCCAGATTAATAAAGGGACTAAGCCAAAAAGAAAATGAATGAATGAATGAGCCCTTCAGGTTTTAATTAAAATGTGTAATCTGATAATTATTCCATATTTAAATGAGTTTTAATTTAGTAAGCTGCAGTTTTATGTAGCATAATTTTCACAAATACCCACCCTTCCCAATAGAAAGATTTAAATATATAATATTTCCCGATAAACTACTAGTTATTTAGTTTTTATTTGTGTAAGAAAATATTATAAAGTAACTCAGCGTGATGATTTTGCGTGTGAAATCATACTGGAACATTAGCAGACAATCACTAATACTAGTCAGTCTGTCTGACCAACACAATCACACGGCAGTTCGTCCATTTTGAATTTGAATGCAGTCAGTCAGAAAGCTCTGGATGTTGAATCGTATGTACAGATTTGTTATAAATATACAAGTTATAAGGTGCTGTGTACAGGTCGGTGATTAATTGTTGTGCACTGCCGAATGTTCAGCAGTTCGTCCCTGATGTAACTGATCACGTATGACAAACATAAAACAAGACAAACTAACAAAAACAGTGGAATAACTGGAGAGCTCCACACCGAGGCAGCCATCCGCGGCGCCATCTTGGATCTGTCATTTCAGTATGATTTGTTCATCCCACAATGAGGGGTAGGTTTAGGGGTTGGCTTTCCCATATGAATGGAATCGCATGTATATGTAAAACAGCTCTGTTTCCTCAGGAGACTGTTCAATTATTTGGTGCAGTTTATGGTAGGAAAGCATTGTTGCAAAGCTCGTCGTTCTGAAAAGTGTGGTGTGCTCTGATTGGCCAGGCATTTAATGTTAACACAAATTTAGATTTCAGTTGGTGCAACAAACTTAGGGGTGAGGCATTTATAATGGTTGTCAAATCATTATAAGTACATTATAAGTACATTACAGTATTAGAGATTTTAAAGCAGATCTGTTATGCAAAAGCAATTTAGTAAGGGGTTTAACCACAGTTGTGGGTCAGCAGTGTGTGAATATAACCAGCTTATAATGGTAAAAATGAATTCATTATATTTTTAATAATCACGCTTGATATAAACAGTCTGCAGAAACACTTCGGTTGACATTCTCTCTTTGTACGTGTCATCAGAGGGGGAAAGCCCCGCCCACTAGTGACCATCTCTCCCTCATTAGCATAAACAGCCCTGAGTGAGAAGCAGCCGTTAGAGTTTTGAGGTATAAGGGTTATGTTAAAAATCATACATTTCCATATGAATGAAATCGCAAATTAGCCGCTTTCTGACAATGCATAAAATAGCTCTGTTTCCTGGTGAGATTGTGCCGGTGTGACGGTTGTGTGTTGTGTCCTGCAGAGGCACTGGCTTTGGCTTCTGTAATGCCATGTGTAAACTGGCTGCGGTTCTGGGGAATCTGATCTTCGGCTCTCTGGTGGGAATCTCCAAGTCCATCCCGATCCTGCTGGCATCCTCAGTGCTGGTGGCCGGAGGTCTGGTGGGTCTGCGGCTTCCCGACACTCGCAACAACGTCCTCATGTGACCCCCCTCATACCCTGACCTCTGACCCCTGAGCCACGGAGCATCAGGACAGGCCACAGCGGAGACACCTGATCATCACTGATTTCACTTCATCATTCACTGTTTTAAAACATAATTGGTCATTAACTGCTTCCATGTTTTGTGATTCACAAGTGTTTATTTGTGGTTGTGAATTGCAGTATGGGATGTTGATCTAGTCTCTGTCGACTTTTGATGTTGAAAAATCAACTCTACAGTTTAACAAAGTGACTTTTATTGATGCTTTAGTCGTTGGAAATAATATAATGTATAAGAAATAATATATAGTGTGTAAAATAAGTCAGAAAATGCACTGGCAGTTTATTACAAGGAGTTTGTAGCGTGATATACAACACAAACTCAGACGATATATATCACTTTAACCTATTAAACATGTTCATAAAAGTCACTTTTTCCAACTTTACATGGTTAAGGCCCAATCCCAATACTACCCTTACCCCTACCTCTAGTTTTGTGCATTCACGTGAAGGAGTAGGGGTGTCCCAATTCTCTTTAGCTTTGAAGGCGTAGGGCTAAGGCACAGGCGTCGAAACCAGTTCCTGGAGGGCCGCAGCTCTGCACAGTTAAGTTCCAACCCTGCTTCAACACACCTATCTGTAGGTATCAAACAAGCCTGAAGGACTCAATTAGTTTGATCAGGTGTGGTTAATTAGGGTTGGAACTAAACTATGCAGAGCTGCGGCCCTCAAGAAATTGGCTTTGACAACTGTGGG
The DNA here is from genome assembly GCA_903798125.1 of Danio choprae. Taxonomy (NCBI): domain Eukaryota; kingdom Metazoa; phylum Chordata; class Actinopteri; order Cypriniformes; family Danionidae; genus Danio; species Danio choprae. Next base: position 4,451 of record CAIGQW010017660.1, read on the forward strand.
CTAAGGGCACGAGCTAGATAGCCTTTGAAACTGAGATTTTTCAGAACCACACTCGAAACCAAGGGGTACAAAAATTTCCCAGAATACACCATCTACAACGGTAGCATGGCTGCACACGGAAGTAAGGAGATGCACATATTAGTATTATTACGAATTTGTACAATAAACAAGCACATGTTTTAATACATTCATAACCGCCTTCGTGTTTTACCATCATGCTTTTAAAACGCTAAATTTGCCTATCTATAATCCATAATATTAACTCCTGTATAATATTGACACTCAAACACCCTGTCAGAAAAGTCTGATGACCGGGAATGACCCTTTTACAGTGTCTGGTGTAACGTTAATGCTGTTTTCATGTGTTTACATGGATAAATATGGCCACGGTGTAAATGCACAGTACAGTTACGATCTTATTGCCATATTATATCATTATAATACCATGAAATATGCCTTCAGTGATTTCCTGAAGATAAATACCAAACAATAACGCAACTGGAATAACTACAGCAGTCGCCATCTTCAATCTCATATGTAGTAAGAGATCGCGATGACATATGATGACGTGTGCAGCTGCTGTATGTAGTGCTGTTCCATTTCTTAGGGGTACATTTTGAAGCCCTTCCCCTTCATGGGCCAAGGGGAAGGGGTAAGGGTACAAAAATAGAATTGGGATTGGGCCTAATAGTTTTTGGAAGAAGGATCAAGCTCCCATAATGCAATTCAGAAGCATAAATAAATGGGGAAAAGTAACAAATAAAAACATGGATCACAAAATAGGGAAAAGTGCTGATTTAGGGATATTTTTTCCAGCGTTAAGCAGACGTCATTAGACATTTACACTGCAAACCTGATCACGGAAAAGTTGGGATGTTTTGTCAAATGCAATGAAATCAAGAATATGTGATTTGTTCAATGATATAATGCATTAATGCAGCTTATGGTAGAAATTATTAGCATTATTTCAGCTAATAGGATTGTAAAATAATGATTTTCTCCTGGTGTTTAATGTTTAAACTAATTTATATTTCAATTGGTGCAACACACTTCAGAAATGTTAGCCATTTATAACCGTTGTTAACTCAACTTTACAGTATTACAGTATTTAAAGAGGACCTATTATGCAAAAATCACCTTTATAAGGGGTTTAAACACAGTTGTGTGGCAGCAGTGTGTGAATATAACCAGCTTATAATGGTCAAAATTAATTAATTGTATTTTTTATAATCAGACTTGATATAAACAGTCTGCAGAAACACTCTGATTGACATTCTCCCAATGTACGTGTCATCAAAGGGGGAAAGCCCCGCCCACTAGTGACCATCTCTCCCTCATTAGCATATGACGTCAGACTTGTTTTTGAATCTGCCGCTATGCTGACACACAGGCATCTGTAGCTCCGCCCTCTTATGAAAAGATCTCATTTGAATTTAAAGCGACAGTCACCAAAACGGCACAATTAGAATCAAAGCCTAGAAGGGAGTTTTAGAGAGTTATAAAACATTATCTGTGTGGTATTTTGAGCTAAAACTTCACACACACACACTCTAGAGACATCAGAGACTTATTGTACATCTTGTAAAAAGGCACATAACAGGTCCCTTTTAATTATTTGAGAATTTGTGATCCTACATGTTACTTTTACAAGCAAGGTCTTTGATTGAGGATTTCAATTCTCTCTTAGCATTTGGCATAAAATGATGAGCAATGATTCAGCTTTACATGCAAAGACTGAGAAGCTCCTTTTACACCCAAACCTGAACGTGATCTGTTTCCAAATGATATAATTGGGATTTTCTGTAACTATTCACTTCTATTTAGCTTTTCTTTTAACTTTTGTTGAAGTGTGTTGCACCCCCGTAAAAACCTACGCTTGTTTATCATTCAAAATTACATTTGCATTTATCAGTGAAAACACTGGAAGTCTTGGTAACACTTTACTTTGATGCTCCCTATTGCACATTTTGCTGACTAAAAGTTGCATTGCAACTACATGCCAATTACATCTCATTGGAGTATTAGTATGTCTGCTTAATATCTGCTGATGCTGCTCCTTCAACAGACATTTAACTGACTATAGGATACTTTGCAAGTACATGTCAACTTACACTAACCCTAACCCCAACCTAACAGTCTACTTATAATATATTGAGAATAAGTTGGCATGTGGATGCATTGTAACTTAAATTCAACAAAATGCGTTAAAGGGACCATCAAAATAAAGTGATAGCGAAATCTTTTCTTTTGTCAATTAAGCAAACGCTTAAAACAATTAACAAATCACATTTCATTGCATTTTACAAAGCTGGGCTTGTAGATTCTGACGGCTTCAATACTGTCACAATGTTATGCAATGTAAACCTGTCAAAATCTGCTTTTAGACTGTCGGTTTATGAGCTCACCTGCTTTTCTTTTATACATTTGTAATTCTTTATATACAGTTAAGGTCAAAATTACTCGCCCTCCTGTGAATTTCGTTTTCTTTTTCCAATATTTCCCAAATTATGTTTATCAGATTCAGGAATTTCTCACAGTATTTCCTATAATGTTTTTTCTTCTGGAGAAAGTCTTATTTGTTTTATTTCGGCTAGAATAAAAGCAGTTTTACATTTTTTTAAAGCCATTTTAAGGTTAATATTATTAAGCAAAACTTGCCTAATTACCCTAACTTTACCCTAATTAACCTAGTTAAGCCTTTAAATGTCACTTTAAGCCGAATAGGCAAGGCAAGTTTATTTCTATAGCACATTTCATACACGGTGGCAATTCAAAGTGCTTTACATAAACAGGAATAAAAGAGAGAAGTATAAGAAAATAAATACAAATAACATGAAAACAGATAAAAACAGATTAAAATGTGTTAAAACGGGTTATAAAAGAATGAAAAAGAAAAGAAAGACGTAATAGTGGGATCTGTGGGACGTAGCGCAGTGCTCATTCAGTAAAGGCACAGCTAAACAGATGTGTTTCAGTCTGGATGTGAATGTGCCTAATGTTGGAGCACATCTGATCATCTCTGGAATACTAGTATCTTGAAGAAGATCTAGTCTAATATTATGTGCTGTCATCATGGCAAAGATAAAAGAGATCAGTTATTAGAAATGAGTTATTAAAACTATCATGTTTAGAAATGTGTTGAAAAAAATCACTCCATTAAATAGAAATTGGGGAAAAAATACAGGGGGCTAATAATTCTGACTTCAGCTATACACTTAGACATTTAAGTTCATTTAATTATTTGTATTAATTTATAAACTAGCTGAAAACAACAATCAGGTGATTCTAATATTGATCTTTTCATTTTATTATTATTAAAACACTTTAATTTTCACTTTAATTTACAGATTAGCGATAGCAGCTTCTATTACTTCTGTTTTATTGCACTGACGCCTCTCCGGTTTACACTTTGTCTGATTTTCTCTGCTGTTTTTTGATCTTTTCCTCGCGCTTCTCCTCGTGAAAGCTCGTGCTCGACGTTGCTGATCTTCATTTGTGTGTCTCTGGGTTTTAAGGGTTAAAGTTAAAGTCTTGTTTAACCCTCGTCCTGCTGGAGATCAGAATGGCTTCTCTCTGTGCCTCTCCATCCTCTGAAAACCCCTCCGCACGGCCTTCTTTAGCAGATAGAGATCCATCATCCAGCAGAACTGGTGGAAATAATACCGTCTTTCACCGCTTCATCACATTCCACTTGAAATTTCCTACATGCACTGCAGAAAAAAAGAAAGAAAGAGACAAAAAAATATGTTATTTTCCAGTAGAAACATCTATTCATTCATTCATTCATTTTCATTTCAGCTTAGTCCCTTTATTAATCAGCGGTCGCCACAGCGGAATGAACCGCCAACTTATCCAGCATATGTTTTACGCAGTGGATGCCCTTCCAGCTGCAACCCATCACTGGGAAACATCCACACACATTCATTCACACACATAAACTACGGACGATTTAGCTTACCCAATTCACCTATAGCGTATGTCTTTGGACTGGGGGAAACCGGAGCACCCGGAGGAAACCCACGCCAACACGGGGAGAACATGCAAACTCTACACAGAAACGCCAACTGACCCAGCCGAGGCTCGAACCAGCGACCTCCTTGCTGTGAGGCGATCGTGCTACCCACTGCGCCACCGTAAGGCCTCTTTAGAAACATCTAAATATTCTTACAACACTGGGAAAAAAACATTCATTGGCTTAAATATATATATATTACAATATTTGGATTATTTAAAGGGCACCTGTTTTACGCTCTTTTACCTGATGTAAGATAAGCCTTTGGTGTCTCCATAATGTATCTGTAAAGTTTCAGTTCTAAATCCCCATCAGATCATTTATTAAAGCCTCCAGAATCTGCCCATTTTGATGTCTAAAGTGTAGCTGTTTTTGTAGCCTGTGGCTTTCAATGCAAATGAGCTGCTTCTCCCTGCCCACCGCTCACATGCGCCCGTCTGCTTTTTGTCATGCATTAAGTCGGATAAACAGCAGTCAGTGACAGAGACAGACACGGATGAAGCCGAAATACAGCTCATTAGTCGAAAATACCAAGTTTATTTGACGTATTTGTGGTGGAGTTTATTCAAGCCTTTCTGAAACAATGTCTCACACACACACACACACACACAAACAAACACACACATATGCGTGTTTACTGACACCATGCGGCTGTTGTGATTATAGAGGTTAACAATTTACTGTCTTTATTACAAACAAGCTCTGTTTTAAAGACCTGACATGAAATCATATCTAACCATATTGATTTTGTTAGCTCACATTGCTAGTTTTGTGAACAATTCATCTGTGCATGTTATTAAAAATAAAATAAAAATAGTTTACTCTCACATATGGTCATGAGCTTTGGGTCATGACCGAAAGGACAAGATCTCGGATACAAGCGGCCAAAATGAGTTTCCTCCACAGGGTTGCAGGGCGCACCCTTATAGATAGGGTGAGGAGCTCTGTCACCCGGGAGGAGCTCGGAGTAGAGCCGCTGCTCCTCCACATCGAGAGACGTCAGCTGAGGTGGCTCTGGCATCTGTTTCGGATGCCTCCTGGACGCCTACCTAGGGAGGTGTTCCAGGCATGTCCCACCGGGAGGAGGCCTCTGGGAAGACCCAGGACACGCTAGAGAGACTATGTCTCTCGGCTGGCCTGGGAACGCCTCGGGATCCCCCCGGAGGAGCTGGAGGAAGTGTCTGGGGAGAGGGAAGTCTGGGGTTCTCTCCTAAGACTGCTGCCCCCGCGACCCGGCCCCGGAAAAGTGGTTGAAAATGAATGAATGAATGAATAGTTTCCTCTTGTAATCTAAAATTGAAATCTAAAAATGCCCTTCCTGTTTGTTTTCAGGTAAATTCTCAGATTACGTCTGTCTGAGGTAATGGGCAGGGCTAACACACTTAACCACGCCCCTCAAGCTGTCAGTATTGACAACAAACAGAGATGGTGAGGAGGAGGAGTCTGTTAGGTTGTAATAACTCTCCCCAAACCCTTTTCCCCATCTTTCCGAATTACTTTACTACATCCAATCAGCTCGCAGCAGACAAAAAACAAGCCACGCCCACTGTTTTCCCATTTAATATCCTGTTTCTCTGCATCACAATACAAAAAACAAAACAAAAACGCTTGCAGGTTCCGGTTCACGCGGACTTTAAAGCTTATGTTGATGGGTCATTGTGCTTCTTATTTAAATTTAGATTGTTTAGATGTTTGTACTGGAAAACAAGAAAAAAAAAACTTACGAATAAATTAACTTTTGCAGTGTGCAGTTGTGCAATATGACAGAACGTGATATACGGCTGCTTTATAGAAAATAATAATAATAAAAGCCATTCAGCCTGGTCTGATCGACTGCTGCTGTCTACGTGCACTGAAGTACACTAGAAACATAGGTACACAAGTGCACTAACAAGTCTGCATCCTCGCACTTGTGTAAAAATATGTTTCTGATCTAATTTATTGCTGTTTTATCGTGTGTGTGTGTGTGTGTGTGTGTGTGTGTGTGTGTGTGTGTCGGGAACGTAAAGATAAAGACTTGTTTCAAAATGGCGGCATTTGCTGTACACGTTTAAATGTTGTAAAGTGTTGCCTGTTGAGTTAAAACATTATTTTGTCATCGTCGTATGTGTATGCGAACGTCTCCTCGTGTGTATGTGTAGATATCCTATATTATTTATGTCTATAGATGTTTTTCTCCCGCTGGCTATGTGGTTTTTAGAGTGTAATTTAAGTAACAAGAGGATTTTAATTATTTTTTGAAGGTGTTTTTTTCTGAATTCTGAACAGAGATTTAGCTGAACGTATGATTGTGTTTTTATTTTCATTTTTTTTTTTACTAATTAAAGTGGCCTGATAACTACAGCGTGCTGAAATTCAACCGCGCATGCGCAAACTGAGATTTTCCGTTGCTGTATTTGTCTGTTGTGCTGTTTTTCCTCTCCCTCCATTGGAAATGAATGTATATCATTATTGTGAGCGCGTGGTTCTGACTGGTTGTGGATCTGGCATGCAAACGACTCTTTGTCTGCCGTCAAATTAATTTCGTGTCCGTGACGTCACCGAAGTATATGGATTTTATTTTGAAAAGAGGAAGGGGGGGGAAGTGCCATGTACAGTGTGAACAGGTGGATTCGCTTCGGATCCAGATGTACTGCTATTAAAGAGTTTCATTATAAGACTCTAACAAGTGTCTGCCTATTTTTATTTATTTATGTTTTTCCACCAATATTTATTTAAATAATTAAAATTACTGTAGGCGACGCGGTGGCGCAGTGGGTAGCACAATCGCCTCACAGTAAGAAGGTCGCTGGTTCGAGCCTTGGCTGGGTCAGTTGGCATTTCTGTGTGGAGTTTGCATGTTCTCCCCGTGTTGGCGTGGGTTTCCTCCGGGTGCTCCGGTTTCCCCCACAGTCCAAACACATGCGGTACAGGTGAATTGGGTAAGCTAAATTGTCCGTAGTGTATGTGTGTGAATAAGTGTGTATGGATGTTTCCCAGTGATGGATTGCAGCTGGAAGGGCATCCGCTGCGTAAAACATATGCTGGATAAGTTGGCGGTTCATTCCGCTGTGGCGGCCCCAGATTAATAAAGGGACTAAGCCGAAAAGAAAATGAATGAATGAAAGTTACTGTAATAACTTACAGTAATAATAATAAATAAAGGTTTCTGAGCCTTTGCGGGTGTGATAAATCTAATATTGTGAGCAGGAAATAAATCATAAAATAAAAATAATCGAATAATGTAATTAAATTATATTCAACTATTTAAAAAGACACAATTGAAGTTTTAACTGATAAAAACGAACGACAAATAGTTGTGTTATTGGGACCTCTAGTGGTGAAAATAAGTACAATAAAATAATATTGTGGCAATATTGATATAATTATTAGTTGAAGTAATATATAGATACATATTAGTAATTTAATTATCCGATCATTTACGTAATTAATTTATGTATTATTATTATTATTATTATTGAAATTAATTTATTACATATAGAGTTAATTTATGAATTTTAATTTATTTTTTTACATTTATTAATTTTAATTTATTATATTTAAAATAATAATGATTACTTATTACAGCAAACATATATAATATTTTTATGTATAATATTTAATATTGTTATTTAAATATGTCAAGAAGCAAGAAGGTCGCTGGTTCGAGCCTCGGCTGGGTCAGTTGGCGTTTCTGTGTGGAGTTTGCATGTTCTCCCCGTGTTGGCGTGGGTTTCCTCCGGGTGCTCCGGTTTCCCCCACAGTCCAAACACATGCGCTATAGGGGAATTGTCCGTAGTGAATGTGTGATTGTGAATGAGTGTGTATGGGTGTTTCCCAGTGATGGGTTGCAGCAGGAAGGGCTTCCTCTGTGTAAAACATGCTGCATAAGTCATTTCGGCTTAGTCCCTTTATTAATCTGGGGTCGCCACAGCGGAATGAGCCGCCAACTTCCGCATATCTTTTCAGCAGCGAATGCCCTTCCAGCTGCAACCCATCACTGGGAAGCATCCATAAACACTAATTCACAATCACACTCATACACTACGGACAATTTAGCTTACCCAATACACCTATAGCGACCTTCTTGCTGTGAGGCGATCGTGCTACCCACTGCCCCACCGTGACGCCCCATTAATTAATTAATATTTTGTATTAGTATATTAAATCATTTAATAATATTGGTCCGTATTGTAATGTCATTAATTATTGATATTAATACAGAACACGCCGAAAAAAAGTTTAGACAAGTGTTTATTTTGTGTAAGAATGTGTCAATACGCAGAGCTCTGATAATGGGTAAGTACAGTAGATGTGTTTGGCTCCTTAACACTAGATGGCGCACGATCCCTAAACATCTCGCACGCTCACTGTTCACCTGACTAACAGATGCAGTTTATATTTTTTAATTTTCTGTTAATTCTTAAATATATATATATATATATATATATATATATACTACTACTACTAAGTCACGCTGATCGCGAACTCGTTTCCAGGCTGAACTATGGGCCTGAAACAGCGAGCAGTGTTTTACTTATAATGGTAGCAGGTGTACAATTCAGCCTGTACAAGGTAATAGTTATGCCAGGTTTAGAGCTGTAGAAGTCGGTTTTAGACCAGCAGACACTCAGCCTTGATCCGTTAAAACCACACACACAGCTCAACAGGAAACAGGTGACACAAACACACACACACACACACACACACACACACACAGAGAGAGAGAGAAAGAGAGAGAGATGAACAGACCAATCAGCGGTACTGCAGATATCTATTTTATGATGTTTAAATATGTTGCATGTTCATATTTACATATATTTGCATGTCCTGTGATAAGGGTTATTGCACCAGCAGGATATTTGATAGGTCAAATTTGAGTCGTACCGCTTGCTTTTTTGAGTAGTTTGTGAAAGTTGCACATATAAATATAGGCTACCTCGTCAAACTCATTCATTTTCTTTTCGGCTTACTACCTTTAATAATATCTGGGGTCGCCACAGCAGAATGAACCGCCAACAACTCCTTGGCAACCACCTGGAGCACCCTATCTACCATACTATATCACAAATTCTTGCAACCACATAGAAGACCCTACCCTAAAGACAGCCATGTGGCAACCATAGCAGCCTTAAAGTCAACATGAAATCAAAATGTACTCTTCTTCTTTTTATATGTGTATAGTAGTGCTTGTTATAAACGATGTATCTGTGCACGTCATTATTTTATAAAAACTCATTTCATCTCATAATCTTTAATCAAATATCATAGCCTCTCTTACCTCGCAACGTTTTTTCTTCACTTCTGATCACATGGTCTGCCTTTAGGGTGGGGCTATCAGTCATTTAAGGCGGGACTATCAGTCCCTTAGTGCGAGATTATTAGTGCTTTAGGGCGGGACTATCAGTCATTTAGGGCAGGACTATCAGTCATTTAGGGCGAGACTATCAGTAATTTAGGGCGGGATTATTTGTGCTTTAGGGCAGGACTATCAATCCTTTAGGGGGGGACTATCAGTTCTTTAGGGCGGGATTATTAGTGCTTTAGGGCAGGACTATCATTCGTTTAGGGCAGGACTATCAGTCATTTAGGGCGGGACTATCAGTCATTTTAGGGCGGGACTATCAGTCATTTAGGGCGGGACTATCAGTCATTTAGGGTGGGACTATCAGTCATTTAGGGGGGACTATCAGTCATTTAGGAGGGACTATCAGTCATTTAGGGGGGGACTATCAGTCATTTAGGGTGGG
>CAIGQW010017660.1:21409-34605 GCA_903798125.1 Danio choprae
CACGCGCACGCACATAGCTGAGAGAGAGAGAAAACTGCACGGCATCAGATTCAGCTCTCACAAACTCTTTCAACTTTAACCGTTTAACCGTCGCGCGGAGCCACACCGGTCGCCGAACGGGTGAGTGTCTGTTTGGGATTCATTCGCGGTGTGTTTTCGGCGCTCGAGGATTGTTTTTCTCCGGTTTCTATGGACTCTGATCTCCGGAGGTTTGAGGACTTTGAGCTGCACTTGTTCCTCCGCGTTTGGATCGTTTACAGCAGGTTCTTCTTTCCCCTTTACACGTCGCGTTTGTTAGCAGGTTTATTTTAGGCGTGTTGTGTTTTTAATTTCAGTCTTGTTGTGTGTTTAGTTAAGAAACGACCGAAAATAGACATATAAATATAAAATGTTGGTCGTTTTAAATGATATAACGCTCATTTGCCGACAGCGACTCCGTCTTAACTGTTTGCTAACGTTTATTCAAATACGATTAGCATGTTTTAGTTTGCACTAAGTACAAGTTTGACTAGTTAGTTGTGTGTTAGTTAGTCTGGTATTTTAGGGTCATGTGGAGGTCTGCAGTCAAACTCGCATAAATTATCCCAGACTTTTCATCTGAGGAACAAAAGAGACTTCTAAGCTCAAAATGAGCCCACATTATCAATTATTTCAGTGTCTTTGTGCATTTTCTGCAATCATTATTAGAGAAATAAAAGCTATGCAAGTTGTATTTGATATTTCTGAACATCAAAACTTTGCTTAAAATGTATAAAAACATGCGAGGTAAAAGTAAAACGAGTAATAAAATATAACAAGCAGTCTTTCTGTACTAATATGAGTTGATAACCGCATGCAATTTAATTAAATCAGAAGGCAATGCTTGAAATGTCAACTGCCTGCAAGTAAGGTTAATGACATGACATGCTTCCGATATTGTTTACCATGGTGCTTTGAATATTCGGTCTGAAATCACATGTAAGTCAGTTTTGTGACTTCAAAACCACATTAGCACTATTTATTTGACTGTGAACAATGTTGTAGTTTGATAGTCAATGGCTGCTAATATGATTTCACTATTTAGGGTTTGCAAAGAATACTTTTCTGAAACTATATTATTAAGGAGATCTTAAATGAATGTGTGAATAATAAAGCAACTTTACCTCAGTATAGGATTGTAGCGCTTCTCTACACAGTCATTTGTTGTTTCTGGTACTTGTTGGCATTTATATTTATTTAATATTTCAAACATGTTGGATGAAACCCAACCCAGTCATATCTGTCGGAGCAGGTGTCTGAAGCCCGTCTAAAATAGCAGCAGGTAAAAGTGGCTCATAAGTGGAGAAATATAGCCTGATGTGAATTGTTGGCTGTCAGCACAGGGTTATCATTAAACGCCTGTGTGTCCATGACACTTTGACCCCTAATGCCTAAAATCTGACCTCTGGATTTTCTGAATTTCTTTTTCTTTTCCTCAAGGACTACATGGCCTTTCTGTTTGAATGAAAACGAACATTAATATTTATTTTTAAATCACTATATTGCTAGAAGTGATTCATTTTTATTTTTACATAATTGCATTTATTCAATTAAATTCGAGTTTATTTGTTTGTATAGCGCTTTACACTGTAATTATTATTTCAAAGCAGCTTTACGAAAGGTGCACGTTATTGCATTACAGTCAAATTCGTAAAAGCTTAGGTTATTAGTTACCATAACTGTATTAGTTACTAACTAATTAACTAGTAGCTACCCACCAAACATTAGACCTCTGACAGATGTGCATATCAAGTCTATATTGCATCCGTTGGTATAATAGATGTCTTTTGGACGTCCAGTGTTCAGTGGGTAAAGGCATGACCCACGGCGCCTGCCTTGTGCGTTGTGCATTTATACTTCTGCATTGTTTGTGTTCATTCATTCATTGTCATTTCGGCTTAGTCCCTTTATTAATCTGGGGTCGCCACAGCGGAATGAACCGCCAACTTATCCAGCATATGTTTTACGCAGCGGATGCCCTTCCAGCTGCAACCCATCACTGGGAAACATCCATACACACTCATTCACACACATACACTATGGACAATTTAGCTTACCCAATTCATCTATAGTGCATGTCTTTGGACTTGTGGGGGAAACCCACGCCAACATGGGGAGAACATGCAGACTCCACACAGAAATGCCAACTGACCCAGCCAAGGCTTGAACCAGCGACCTTCTTGCTGTGAGGTGGTCGTGCTACCCACTGCGCCACCGTGAGGCCCCTGCATTGTTTGTGTTGCTCTGCAATAGCACTTCTAAAACGCTAGCTGGCAGTCGGTCTTTAATGTTCCTCTATGTCGAGTTTCTTCTCGGGTGTTTTGTTTTTTCTGAACGCTACCTTAATGTACAAGTAGCTGAAACTCCCTCATTGAGAGGCGGGAACCAGCGGACGTACAACAACTTTAATCATAAGCTAAACACAAAACAGAAGTTTCCCTCTGGAGCTCCTTCACGGGACTCGACACTTGTAAACACTCGCTCTATCGGGCTCGTGGCTCTCAGCACTGCCCACACTAGTCACCGCTACCAAACCGACCAATCACAGAGCTTGCGCTACTCATCATTGTGACATGTAGTTACATTTTTTGAGAGGTGCGCATCAGTGTCGGCAACAGCCACGCTCGAAGGCTGCACCGAACCATACGCGTACGCTTGATGCAGAAGTATAAATCAGCCTTAAAAGCTTTTAACAGTTAAAGTTATTATATATAAACATAGTTAACTTTTGTTATTTGTGATTTGTTTTCATGGGAATGTAGAGTTGAGATGTGTTCAGAATAGCATGTGTGCTGTTTTAACACTATTATTTATTAAGCGTATTACAGTATGTGTGTATATATGTATGTATATATGTGTGTGTATGTGTATATATATATATATATATATATATATATATATATATATATATATAAAATATTATTATTATTATTATTATGTTGATTTCAAGGATACATCTATATAACTTATAGCATTTGAATGGAATATTTGATCCTCCTACTGCCAAAAGATGACCTGATACAATTGTTTAACACTTCTTTGAGTCTTTAAAGGGATAGTTCACCCAAAAATAAGAATTGTCATTTAATTACCCTTTGTTGTTTCAAAGCTTTATGTGTTTCTTTCTTCTGTCGAACACAAACGAACATACATTTTGAAGAAAGCTGAAAACTGTAACTTCCATAGTAAGAAAAACAAATACTATGGAAGTCAGTGGTTACAAGTTTTCAGCATTCTTCAAAATATCTTCTTTTGTGTTCAACAGAATAAAGAAACTCAGAGGTTTTGAAACACTCAAGGAAGAGTAAATAGTGAGTAAATGATCTCTCTTTAGCAATTAATTGATGCAATTTTGATTAAACATTACATATATTGCTTACTATACAAAGTAAAACAACTGTGTGTGTGTGTGTGTGTGTGTGTGTGTGTGTGTGTGTGTGTGTGTGTGTGTGTGTGTGTGTGTGTTGTGTGTGTTATAGTGACCTTGATCTAGATATACTCACATAAAATGATATATACTGTGTATAGAGAATCTCAATGTTCAATTCAAATGTGGTTAATGTTAGTCATGTTAAGATATTACAATATATATGAAATCATGTTCATTATGAAAAGCGCTATTCAAATAATACATTTGAGTGATAACTTGCTGAATTAAACCTGCAAATAAGTCATGTTGACAACATCGTGAGACACTATTTTAAATGCTTTTCCACAACATTTCGATAGTTTCAGCACATTTATTAGCCAGAATATACTGTGAAGTAATATTTTCTCCTAGACACAGCCTTCTTGATCTTGATGCTCTATTAATTAGAGCAGATGCCATTACTCACCTCCCCCCTGATGGGTTCATTGATGGTAAATTAGTCCCTCGGGACATTTTTAATGAGGAAATGATCTTGTGAGTCAATCAAATGCCATATGTTTTTTTTTCTGAACATGGTTCATGTCGATAGCACAGCCAGACAATGACCTGCCTTCATGGTTGAACATGATTGAATCCTGTAACCCAGATGAGCTGGCGCTGGATCAGACGGGTACCCAATATCCCTGTGAACCCAACACCAGCGGCTAGTCGATAAAGCCCAGCCGGACTTTCAGAACAAACCTTTGAGATTCAGACCTACTTACAGTTGAAGCCAAAATTATCAGCCTGCCTGTGAATTTTTTGTTCTTTCTCAAATATTTCCCAAATGATGTTTAACAGAGCAAGACATTTTTCACAGTATTTCCTATAATATTTTTTCTTCTGGAGAAAGTCTTATTTGTTTTATTAAAGCAGTTTTTAATTTTTTAAAAACATTTTAAGGTCAATATTATTCGCCCCCTTCAGCAATATTTTTTATTTTGGATTGTCTCCAGAACAAACCACTGTTATACAATGACTTGTTATACAATGACAATGCCTAATTACCCTAATAATAACCTAAGTAACCTAGTTAAGCCACTTTAACCATGTCACTTTAAGCTGAATACTAGTATCTTGAAGAATATCTAGTCTAATATTATGTGCTGTCATCATGGCAAAGAGAAAAGAAATGAGTTATTAGAAATGAGTTATTAGAAATGAGTTATTAGAAATGAGTTATTAAAACTATTATGTTTAGAAACGTGTTGAAAAAAAATATTCTTTCCGTTAAACAGAAATCGGGGAAAAAATATACAGGGAGGCTAATAATTCTGACTTCACCTGTATGTCCATGAAGAGTCCATCCAAATGTAACTTAATTCAAGTTTAAGGGGTTGTAAACCTCTGAGTTTCTTTTTTCTTTTTACACAAGAGAAGATATTTTGAAGCATGTTGTTAACCGGTAGCCATCGACTTCCATAGTAGGGCATACAAATAAGCACATCATGATTTTGCCAAGTACAATGCGATCCTGGATTAACATCTTTGTTGATCCTGGAGCATCATTTTTGTTTAAAAGTGTAATCCGTGCCTATTCCCTACCCCTAACTGTAAATTATTCCCAAAATCAGAGGGGGATAGTAGTTGGGTAACAATTATGTAGAAGTGCGTAAACCTAACTGTAAGCCTAAACATAAACAGTAAACGTATCCCTTAATTCTGACTGGCTGATGGTCAATACAGATGTTAATCCAGGAACATGTCCGAAATCAGGTTGGCAGAAAAATAATATGGAAGTCAATGGCTACCGGTTTACAACATGCTTCAAAGTATCTCCTTTTGTGTTCAGCAGAAGAAGCTCAACAAGTGGAGGATGAGTAAATAATTACAGTATTTTTATTTTTGTGAGAACAATCCCTTTAATGTTCATCTCAATGAACATTAGATGAACATTTAATAAAGTAAATAAAATATTTACAAGTATGACCATTCCACTTGACTCATTACATTAAGAATACATTAAGAAGAGTTTTAAAAATACATAAGTAAAATATCATGCAAACGTCTTTATCTAATACCCTCTTTTGTTCATAAAATAAATTTGATATAAATCTCATGTTAGAAATCTCATTTGATTTTGTTTTATGGAGGGGTTTTGAGATATTGAGAGATCATTTTATCAGTTCATCCATTTGAAAATTCATTCATTCATTCATTCATTTTCTTTTCGGCTTAGTCCCTTTATTAATCTGGGGTCGCCACAGCGGAATGAACCGCCAACTTATCCAGCATATGTTTTTACGCAGCAGATGCCCTTCCAGCTGCAACCCATCACTGGGAAACAATTATACTCTCATTCATACACAAACTCATTCATTCATTCACACACATACACTACGGACAATTTCGCTTACCCAATTCACCTATAGCGCATGTCTTTGGACTGTGGGGGAAACCGGAGCACCCGGAGGAAACCCACGCCAACACGGGGAGAACATGCAAACTCCACACAGAAACGCCAACTGACCCAGCCGAGGCTCGAACCGGCGACCTTCTTGCTGTGAGGTATAAAAAAATCAAACATTATTTATTAGGAAACCCCTCATTAAAACTCTTCAGAATATAGATTTGCATAAAACGTTTTAATTTGGTGTAGGTCAGTTCAGCTAAAGTGGTGAAACAAACTCAAAAAGTCTTTTAAACATGATTAAAATTACAGACAAAAAAAAAAGCTTTAAAATAAATGCATAAAATATATTTAGGATGTTTTTTTCTCACTGATAACGCTTCATGAAAATCGCAGAAAATAGTCTAACATCTCAAAACTAACTCATGCATGAAATGAAAACAACGTTCAGCCATGCAGCCTCATACCTAAAAAAACTAATCAATGCGATTGACAATCATTAGTTTTGGATTGGAGTGAAAGCAGGGGTCTCTCATTAGTGTTGACCGCTAGTGAAATGCAATCTGATCTAAACCCTATCCATCGATACCACTTTCCGACCTTGTTTTATTGCTCTCTCCACATTATAGATGCTGGAAAAGAGCAGTTCAATGTCTAACGTTTCTTCTCTCGAAAAAAAAAGACACAAGTGGCACTCTTGAGTTTTGCGAACTGAGCACAGAGACATGCTTTGTGTTCCTCTGCCAACATCCCTCCATCTCTCAGAGGAATGAAATGGACAGATAGAGGGACACCCCTCTTCTGTTACCTTTCTGGATCTTAATTACCCCTCTAATCTGACCAAGGGCTAGTTTATGTTGGCCTCAGCAGCTGCACAGGTCTCAGATCAGCCACAGGGTTTCTTCAGATGGCTGCTGCTTTGTAGTTCTGTTCTTGAGAAGGAAAAGATGGCAAGTAAACAATGCTTTGTGATCGATAACAGGGCTGAATAATAATGATGCCTCGAGGCCAGTGGGAGCGTTACGGTCCAGCTGACAGGCCAGGGATGTGTTCTCCATGCATATCAGCCATTCATATTAGTTTATAAACCTTTAAGGTATTAGATTTGACACAGAGTTCAGGCTAAGGTTGCTCTGTATGATTCTGTGTAATATGTACATAAAATGCATAAAGGCCTGACTAAATTATGCTGCTCTGACCAATTTCAGCCTTAAAGACCAAATTCGATGTTCGACGTAATCTCAATTGAAAAAATGGAAAGAGGGCGGGGCATAGAGTAGCTCCTCCCCTTAAAAACAGCCAATAGCGTTTTATTTATCACATCTCTGCCAGTGGGAGTGGTTGAGATCAAGCGCATCAAGAGAAGCGTCTTGAAGGGGGCGGAGCATGTCAGATACTAGAGAGCATTTGATTGGTCAGCAGATTTGATGAGAAACTGAAGTATGAGGTGAAGTTGAAAAAATCGTTGATCCATTTAGGCGGAAGTGACAAGTGTTTTGAAGCACACTAGCTAATATATATATATAATATATCCTCAAAACTAACAGACTGAAACTAACATCTAAAAATAAAAATTATTTTAATTTTTAATCTTTAAAGTAGACCGTTATAATTGCTGTGTAAAGGGCCATTCAAATATCGCGCCTAAAACGTGTGGAAAGCGCAAGGCTAGGGCTGTGCGATGTTGGAAAAATCTGACATTGCGATATTTTGTTTTGCTACGATATATATTGCGATATGATTATCATTTCACCAGAGGATTTGAGTAGATCTATTTGAGAAGATTTCATTCATTTAGATCGACTGAGATGATCAAGTCTTATCTTATATTTAAAATATAAATTACAAGCATATATAAATATGATGCAGCAAAAGTTAAATAAACAGCGCTTTATGGTTTTCTGGGGAGTCATACCATATTCAAATACAGAAATTGAACAATCAAATGTAAAACAAAATGGTAATTTATTCATTAATTTTCATTTCGGCTTAGTCCCTTTATTAATCTGGGGTCGCCACAGCGGAATGAACCGGCAACTTATCCAGCATATGTTTTACGCAGCGGATGCCCTTCCAGCTGCAACCCATCACTAGGAAACATCCATACACACTCATTCACACTCATACACTACGGACAATTTAGCTTACCCAATTCACCTATACCACATTACTTTTTACTTGTGGGGGAAACCAGAGCACCCGGAGGAAACCCACGCAAACACAGGGAGAACATGCAAACTCCACACAGAAATGCCAACTGACCCAGCCGGGGCTCGAACCAGCAACCTTCTTGCTGTGAGGCGAACGTGCTACCCACTGCGCCACCGTATTGCGGATACACACATTGTGATATCGATGCTCAAACCATATATTGTTCAGCTCTATGCAAGGTGCATTGCTTCCTTCACCATTTTTAATGACTGCTTGATTGCTTTTTTGTTGACTTTATAAAAGAGCAATGCACTGCGCCTTTTTGTTTCTAGGCAACAACTGTATCAACGCTCTTGGTGCTGGAGTGCGTGATGTAGTGCACTTTTTCTGCACACGCACTCAAACAATGACTTTTGCTGCTTGTTTAAACTACTAATTTAAAATGAGTTGAAACAACTCAAGTATTTTTTGGGGGTGGGGCCGACAACTTAATCATTTAAATTCAATCTTTTTAAATTTGTAAAAATTATTAAGTTAACTTAATCTTCTTGTGTCAGTGGGCATTTCTGTGTGGAGTTTGCATGTTCTCCCAGTGTTGGCGTGGGTTTCCTCCGGGTGCTCCGGTTTCCCCCACAAGTCCAAAGACATGCGGTACAGGTGAATTGGGTAGGCGAAATTGTCCTTAGTGTATGTGTGTGAATGAGTGTGTGTGGATGTTTCCCAGTGATGGGTTGCAGCTAGAAGGGCATCCGCTGCGTAAAAACATATGCTGGATAAGTTGGCGGTTCATTCCGCTGTGGCGACCCCAGATTAATAAAGGGACTAAGCCGAAATGAAAATGAATGAATGAATCTTCTTGTGTTGGGACAAGGAATTGTGTCGAACCCCCTTTTTAAAGAGTTTTTCTTTAACTACAGGCGCACAGAGTAAAATGTGAGGTGTGCGGTGTGCAAAAGCAATGCGCAAAATGCTTACAGCCGTTAGGAAACCATTCAAAAAAGACCCTTCTCGGCACAACATACGCGTTTTGTGTGATCGCGAGTAGAATTAAAGTCTGCATAAAACCAGCAGTAGCTGCAGATATTTATTTCAGGATGATGATGTATTTCTAACTATTGAGCATTTTTAATTATTTTTTGTTTTATTATACTTGCACACGTTAATTGTTCACTTTAAGTCTAGTGATGTGCACAATAAACATTGTAATGAACATGCCATCTGTGCCACCTTTGCAGTGTAAATGTCAGCATTACTCATTAGTTGCGTGTGTAATGTATTGAATGTTGTTTGCGTATGTCTTAATTTAGGATCATTTGCATGTGTTTGAATTAGCTTCTATTTTTCTCATTTGATTAATTTGGAATTATTATTATATCTTTAGGCTTCATTTAAGTTGGATTTGTGTTGGGCACTGTTTTTTCAGCTTTATTTTAAGTAAGTCTAAATACATTTTAAAGGTTTATCTTAAAAAAGAAACAGTTTGCAGTGTTTGGATAATATATATATTAAAGATCTCGTCTCCTCAAGGCACTTATTTGATCAAACGTACAATAAAAAAGTTAATATTAGAATTTAAAATAGCTATTTATTCATTCATTCATTTTCCTTCGGCTTAGTCTCTTATTTATCAGGGGTCGCCACAGCAGAATGAACCGCTAACCATTCCAGCATATGATTTACGCAGCGGATGCACTTCCAACCGCAACCCAGTACTGGGAAACACCCATACACTCTCACATTCACACACTATGGCCATTTTTGTTTACCCAATTCACCTATAGCGCATGTGTTTGGACTGTGGAGGAAACCCACGCCAACACAGGGAGAACATGCGAACTCCACACTGAAATGCCAACTGACCCAGCCATGACTCGGACCAGCGACCTTCTTGCTGTGAGGTGACTACTGAGCCACCCTTTTTTTCTATTTAGATACAGTTAAAAAATTCTACCCATGATTCAGTGCTGAACTTTTAGGATATTTGCTCTAATTTTCAGTGTCACCTGATCCTAAAGACCACATTAAGAATGGAGTCACTGTTTTCATTTGCCTTATTTGTCTGTATTTTTCTATTAGCTCACATAGACTTTCTCAAAGGCTGATCACAGTGATGCTCTCGCTTCATTATGTTTCTCCTGCTGTTGTTTTGCTCTTTCTTTGCCTGTTTTTATTCTTATCTTGTCATATTAGGCCCACACACGTTTAACGTCTTATTTTTCTTTTCCTCTTATCCTCTGGAGTTTAGTATTTCTTGGCATGTGAAGAAACTCCTGGTAATTGAAGGGCAGAGTTCAAAAGGAGTCTGCAGTCAATCTAGTGGAATGCTTTAGTTAAAGCCAAGGACATCTATGACTTAAAACATCCCCTTTGCTGTTTTTTCAGATGTTTTGTATGAAGCATTCCTTTAAAGGGATAGTTCATGCAGAAATGAAGATGCTGTTATTAAAGGGATAGTTCACGATAAGATGAAGATGCTGTTATTAAAGGGATAGTTCACCATAAGATGAAGATGCTGTTATTAAAGGGATCATCATTCATTCATTCATTTTCTTTTCGGCTTAGTCCCTTTATTAAACAGGGGTCGCCACAGCGGAATGAACCGCCAACTTATCCAGCATGTTTTACACAGCGGATGTCCTTCCATCTGCAACCCATCACTGGGAAACACTCATACACTCTCATTCACACACATACACTACGGTTAATTTAGCTTACCCAATTCCCCTATAGCGCATGTGTTTGGACTTGTGGGGGAAACCGGAGCACCCGGAGGAAACCCAGGCCAACACAGGGAGAACATGCAAACTCCACACAGAAATGCCAACTGACCCAGCCGAGGCTTGAACCAGTGACCTACTTGCTGTGAGGTGACAGTTCTAACCACTGCGCCGCCTATTAAAGGGATCATTCACGCATGAATAAAGATTCTGTTATTAAAGGGATAGTTCACGCATAAATAAAGATTCTGTTATTGAAGGGATAGTTCACGCAAAAATTATGATTCTGTTGTTAAGGTCTAGAGCAGGGGTGCCGAAACTCAGTCCTGGAGGGCCGATGTCCTGCAAAGTTTAGTTCCAACCACAATCAGACACACCTGGGCTAGCTAATCAAGCGCTTATTAGGCTTTCTAGAAACATCCTTGCAGGTGTATTGAGGCAAGTAAAATCTGCAGGACACCGGCCCTCCAGGACCGATATAGCTCTTGATGTAAAGGCTCCTTTTCTGCTGGAGATACTGTTGCCATAAAAAAACGAAATAAAATAATCGTAAAAAAAAAAACATGAAAAAATGCTTACATGTACTGCAGGAATGGCATAACAGAAAAGTATTGCAGTTTTAAAACCTTGACTTTTCCAAACCGTGGTAAACCTTGAAACCGGTTATCGTCCCATGCCTGCTGTCAGTATGTATTTTTGTTTCTAACAGTCAGCATGCACTGGTGTATCATTTTTAGCGAGGCCACAAACATGAGCAGGAGAGTAAATGGGGTAAATCAGGATTTCAGGTTGACTTGATTAGCCATCAGGTCACAGGATGAGACTCACTCTTGTGTGGGATAATCATTTTTACCCAGCTAAAACAGGCTCATTCCAGAGATAATCGATTTATTGGAAGGCCATGCTGCTGTTTTGAAGCATCTCTGAGCTGAAAGGCCTCATTGTGTTTGCTTGACTGGATTTCTCTTGCGTGCCACGAGTTCTCGGACACGGGTGTTGTTTTTGACCAGATAAGGCTAATGGCAGCACACATTCTTTTGGGGAAATAATAATGATTATTCACTATTTCCATGTATAACGGCAGCTGCTTGTGTTGGGCTATGTGACATCAGTACCTATAAAACCTATTAAAAACTATTAACACCAATCACATTAATACAAACCAACAGACAGTGCCCATTTTAACAATGCTAAAGAAAAGAGAATAATTATAATAATAATGGATAAAAAAATATATGAATGAAATAATAATAGTAATAATAATACAATTATTTGTATGAAAATAAAACAACAATAATAATAATAATAATAAATAAATATTAACAGTAATAATAATAAATAAAAAAGATAATGAAGATAATAATAATAATAATAATAATAATAATAATAATAATAATAATAAAAAAGTAAATTAATGATCAAAAATAATATTTTGTCTGCTGTCAATATACGTCAACATGATCAAAGTAACACATTTACATAATCTCCACCTCCCACAGAAGACAACATTTGGGTTCAGACACAGAAAGACAAATCAAAACAGACTTGGCCAGCAGACCAATCAGAGTAGAATTGGTTTATGAAAGGGGACTGGATGACCAATCAGAGTAGAGTTGGTTTATGGAAAGGGTGGATTGACCAATCAGAGCAGAGTTGGCTTATGAAAGAGATGGGGTGTCCAATCAGAGCAGAGTTGGTTTATGAAAGGAGCGGGATGACCAAACAGAGTAGAGTTTGCTTATGAAAGGTGCAGGATGACCAGTCAGAGCAGAGTTTGTTTGTTGAAGGGGACTGGATGACCAATCAGAGCAGAGCTGGCTTATGAAAGGAGCAGGATGACCAGTCAGAGTAGAGTTGGTTGAAGGATGGGGCAGAATGACCAATCAGAGCAGAGTTTGTTTATGGAAGGGGACTGGATGACCAATCAGAGTAGAGTTGGCTTTTGAAAGGAGTGGGATGACCAATCAGAGTAAAGTTGGCTTATGAAAGTGATGGCATGACTAATCAAAGCAGTGTTGGTTTATGCAAGGGGCAGGATGACAAATCAGAGTAAAGTTGGTTTATGGAAGGGGACTGGATGACCAATCAGAGTAGAGTTGGCTTATGCAAGGGATGGCATGACAAATCAGAGCAGAGTTGGCTTATGAAATGAGCGGGATGACCAATCAGAGTAGAGTTCACTTATGTAAGGAGCGGAATGATCAATCAGAGTAGAATTGGCTTTTGGAATGGGACTGGATGACCAATCAGAGTAGAGTTGGCATATGAAAGGATTGGGGTTGACCAATCAGAGCAGAGTTGGCTTATGAAAGGCATGGCATGACCAATCAGAGCAGAGTTGGCTTATGAAAGGCATGGCATGACCAATCAGAGCAGAGTTGGTTTATGGAAGGAGCGGGATGACCAATCAGAGCAGAGTTGGCTTATGGAAAGGGTGGGATTTACAGACATTAAGCCCCAGATTGATTCAAACAAACGAAAATCATTGCTAATATTAAATGCATATACTGAGAAAATGAAAATGTTTTCTGACCTTAGATGCATCTAAAGT
>CAIGQW010017671.1:0-10158 GCA_903798125.1 Danio choprae
GGAGCTGGAATGCCAGGAGAGCAGAATAAGTTGTAAAAATGACAAACTATACACATTGTCACAAATCTAACTATAAATCCTACCAAAATCGGCCTGACACATAGATCAACTGTCAACCTGGGACAAACCGTCATAAATCCTACCCTAAAGCAGACACCCTAAGCCTGTGACTGGGGTAAAACAACCTGTCACTGGTCACCCGTCTTACATTCATGAAACACATTGGACAAACCATACAGTCCATCAACAACAACAGGGTCATAAATTATAGACATACATTCTAGACATAAAAGCAATAAATCATTTTGACACACAGTATATGATATAACTACTTATAATATTATTAAAAAGCAATCTTAAGCAGCTAATCAGAATATTAGAATGGCTGCTGAAATTTCAACTTTGTATGAATAAATTACATATTAAAATACTGAATATATAATACAATTATTATATTATAAATATTTATATCTTTTAAATTGGCAAAAAATATTACAATGTTACTCTCTTACTGTATTTTACATAAAATAAATGCAGACTCTTTTAAAAACATCTCAACGGTAGTGATATGATCATGTTTCATTCTTTCTAAGTACATATATGTTCTTGTTTAAAGAATTATTACATTAAAGTTTCTACTATAGAG
Source organism: Danio choprae (assembly GCA_903798125.1). Lineage (NCBI taxonomy): Eukaryota > Metazoa > Chordata > Actinopteri > Cypriniformes > Danionidae > Danio > Danio choprae. The sequence continues at coordinate 647 of CAIGQW010017671.1, forward strand.
TTATTCAATAAGTCATTTTCTACGGGACAAAAAAACAAATGTCAAATCTGGTGCGATGCATCTTCATATTTCAAAAAGATTTAAATCTTTTAGAGGAGCTGAACATATTGTTTTCAGTAAATCCTTGAAACAGCATGTTGGTCAATAAATGAGGACAGCATTTTTATTTAAAAGGAGCTGAGCTTTTATTATGCTGAAACTTTGTGTGCTAAATCCAGCAGTTATACAAAAAACATTGAATTAATAAAACAATGCACTTCTAGATGCACAAACATGTATACACATTTTAGATTTATTTGCATCATGCTGAAGCAAAAGAGAAACACAGTTCCCTTAATCATGTCAGTGAGGGAAATACCAAGTTTACACAAACACAAACAACATCTAAAGTCCTACATTCAAACTTAAAACACACACTTACACTATTAATGATCATTCACTGATTATTTGTGCTCTCAGCCAGGATACTGGAAGATTTGGTGTGTTACTGTATATTTTATTTCAAGTAAAAGCACAAGCTAGAGTACATGTTAGATAATTCAATTGATCAGCACAGAACACATTACAATAATGTGGCATTTCAGCTTTTGAATATATATTATGTATTTTGCTAAGCACAGGCTTTGTGAACATATCATCTTGGTTTTAAATATGCAGGATATAAACTACATCATATTTGACTCAGTGCTCACTAATTCAAAAGGCTCGTTGGGTTCTGGTGATAACCATACTGCATGCGTATGATTTTTCAGTTTCATTTTTTTGTAGTCCCTAGCCTCTCCTATCCACACCTGTTCTGAGTTTGTTATAGCTGTTTCTATCTGAGAGTCAGTGAATTTACTACTCTTAAAACGTCCTATCAGCTTCTCCTCTACCTTCTTCATCAGCTCTGAAACCTGAGATCTGTCCTCTCTCTGATTAATTTTGAGGACATGATAACAATTATTACGTTGTTCTCCACTCTCCACTTTTGGTTCATCGGTAACAGTGGAAATGATCACGAGCCTGTCGCAGAATCTCTCCTGAAGAAAATCTTTCATTTTCATTGCTGTCTCTCTCTCCTCTGGCTTGTCTGGTATGACAAGGAGCAAAGCGTATGGTTTCTGGGCAATCAGGCTGATGAGAAATAAAATTTCCTCTTCAAGGTGGTCAGAGCTCTTGAACAGAACCACTTTCCACCTTTCATGTTCCTCAGCCACATCCACATGCACCTCTCCATGCTCGAATGTAGACCTACTTTGGATGACCTGAGATGAATCCTCTTGACTATCTTCTCTGCCAAATATCATGTTTGCTACTGCAGTCTTCTCAAACTCAGATGTGCCCAGCAGCACGAGTATCAGTTCTGATGAAACACTTAGTTTGTCTGGAGAAAGTTTAAATGAATAAATGTTTAAGCCCTGATCTGGAAATATATAAGATCCGTCTCATATATATGAAGACACTCAAAAACAGATCATTCTGTAATACATATGCATACTTTCTCACTCACTTGCCAGTTTATTTGGTACACCTGCTGAACTGCTCATTAATGCTCAGCCAATCGCATGGCAGCACAATGGATTTAGCCATGTTGTCAGGGTTAAGAAGAACTGCTGATGTTTAAACCAAGCATCAGAATAAAGTCATTTAAATTTACTTTAAACATGGAGTTTATTATATATATATATATATATATATATATATATATATATATATATATATACACACACAGTTGAGGTCACAATTATTAGTCCTCCTGTGATTTTTTTCTCTGTTTTATGTAATATAATATAATATAATATTTCCCAAATTATATTTAACAAAGCAATGACATTTTCACAGTATTTCCTATAATATTTTTTCTTCTGGAGAAAGTCCAGAAATCTTTTTTGGCTACATACACGAATAAATGTCGACCCTATAGTTTTTATTTAATGAGAGAGCATTTTATGTTCTTTTCACTCTTGCAAGTGAATATGCTGACCCACTAAATGATTTATCTAGATGGCTGGGCAATCCCGTGTCATTATCATAAGTCTCATTCGCCAGCTGTCTTCAGTTCTGAAGGCAAGAGGTTGTACCCAATAAAGTGGCCATTGAGTGTATACAGTACTGCATGTATGTAATAAAACAATAATTTAAAAAAACTAACCTAAACATTCTTCTGATAATATTTGTGTGTCCTGTTGAATCAAAAAAGAGTGAGATATTACAAGATATTTGTTTAATTGAACATGAATGCTCCTCATCATTTAATAATATGCATTATGCATTGTCACATTAGCTTGTAGTGGTCAATATACCAGTTTTGTACAATAGGTTTGCAATAGCAATGTTTTCCATTATTTACTTAGACAACCACATCCCAATTTGTCCCAACCAGAGTGTTATACAGAACCAAAAATATTTTTATATCACTAAAAAATAACATCACATAAAAGATCTCTAACTTTTGTTGCATCATTACTATGGCAAGACATGTCACCTTCAGTCAGTCAAACTGAAATCACAGTTCTTTTAATCACTATTTAATTTTTCAAATAATTCCCTCCTCTGTTGGAAAAAAAACATTATAAACCATCAGAGACATTCTGATGGTTTCCAATACAAATAGCCTTAAAACTACAATAGCATTACAAAACACATTAGAAATATTCAACTTTAACCATAAAAACCAGTATGTTTTAATGGTTTCAGATATATCTAGATCCATTAGGGTTATTAAGTTTAACATGGAAATAAATACCAGTTAAATACAATTAAACATATTCTGTGATGCTTTTTTACTTAAGCCTAATGTTCATCTGTAATTTCAAATTATGCTACATATTATCTTTTTGTTATATTAAATTAAATTTGAAAAAGTTTTGAAATTGCTAAATTGTCATTCTTATACAGTATGTAGCCACTTAATTTTGTTGTTAAAAGTAATCAGATTGATGCCTTTAAACTTTGCATTAAATGTATAACGTTTCCTTCTTCCTGAGCTATTGCAAACTTAGCTATTAAGCTTTGTAAATAACCATACATATACAGTTTTGTGCCTTTTTCAATTTATTTAAATAAAATGTGGATTAAAAAATACATTTAAAATTACATTTATCTATATAACATTTATCATTCATAATTAAGAACTTCATACCTGTTGCAGCAGCCATTGTTTTATTCTCTCCTTAGTTTCCACGTTCCTCTGAAAGTTCAGAAAGACATCCTCATTGAACAGACAATCCACTGTTAATGTATTCATCCTGGTCACGTATTTGCTGCTATCTGTTATAGTCTTCTCTTGGTCAAACGTGTGATGGCCCACCATAAAAACTGCTGGTTTAGATGCTGTTAACATAGTGAAACAGTTGTTACATGTGGCTTAGTGGTTAGTGAGACAGACTTGTGATCCAAAGGTCACAGGTTCAAGTTTCAGCATTGACAAGGATTGTAGGTTGTGTGTGTACTGGTTTTGGTGGTTTATGATATATTATTTGGTTTATTTGGTGGTTCAGTATAAAATATATTATGCCAATAGAGAATCCTCATAAATAACATATAGTAAAATTATTATATACTTTTATATGCTAAAATTGGGCTATTATTGCCCCTAGCAGTATTCAACTAGTAGACTTACATGTATACTACTATAGTATATAGATAGTTTAATTTATAGTAGTCTTACTACATGAAGGATACTTAAATATATACTTCAACATTACTTTAGTATATTTTATAACATGAACTCAAAGTATATTTATTTACCTTAAGGGTGTAAGGTCTGAAGGTTGTGAACTGGATGGAGATAAGTTAAATGCTGTAAGAGATTTACGGTTTTAAAGTTTTAACCCCCTTAAATGAGAGTTTTCAAGTCAATTAAAAAAAAAAAAAAAAAAAAAAAAGTTTGATCAGTTAGAAAAGTTGCAGCATTAAACTTCAAATCAACCTAAACTTCTGACGTGTTTGTTGTTTGTAGCTTGAAAGCTATAGCTCAAGGGAGAGCTGTTTAGAAATTTCGCCTCATTTGATATTCAGATACTGATGTTACTTATATATGCAGTGAATACATTACGTGACAAGGCATTTAGTTGTTTCACTGCAGAGTCGATGTCAGTTCCTGCCCTAGAAACAATGGCGCAAAAAACCAAAATGACATCACACAGTTCCACAGCAGACTCAGTCTGTAGGCCAATCCATTCTTCAAGAAATTTTTTTATGCAGGCTTCATGAGACTGGAAGGTCCTTCCAGGAATAAGGAGGTACAATTTCTTTCCTTCTAGAGGAAGAAAACTATTGTTTAATATATTGTAGAATAATTTACTTAAGTCATAGCAATCTTTTTAAAGTCATTTTTAAGTCATCCAATATGATCTATTTTCCCCTTAGAAATCAAGTCTTTACATTGTTTTTAAAAAGCTCCTGTTTAGCCATTTACCAGCAATCTTGTGAAGCTGATTACTGGGGTCTGTCATCTTCACTCTGTTGTCAGTTCTTGTTGATTTCTTGAACCTGATGGTGCACAAAGCCATTCTGAATCATTATTCTTTAGATCATGATTGACAATGTTACATTCTGAATATTTCATAATCAGTATTTGTTCATATTGGTGTAGTGAGATGGTTCATCCCAAAAGAACATTCTGTCATCAGAAGAAGTGAAAGAAGTGTCCAGTTAACACAATAAACAATGTTTCTTAGACAACCACAGCCTAATTTGTCCCTAATTTGAGTTTTATACTAAACCGAAAATATTTTTATAACACTTAAAATTACATAAAAGTTCCCAAAGCCATTCTGAAACATTATTCTTTAGATCATGATTTGCAATGTTACATTCTGAACATTTTATAATTAATATTATTTATCTGTTTAAAAACACTTAAAAAACAAAAAAAATGCTTCATTAGTAAATGATTAATGTCCTATTCATTATCATGAACAAAACATTTATTACAGTACTTATTCATCTTTTAACGTTAGTTAATAAAAATAATGTTGTTTATTGTTAGTTAACTCACAGTCCATTAACAAATAACAAGCACAACTTTGGGTTTTATCAATTCATTAGTAGGTATAAATGTTGAACTATGATGAATAAATGCTGTAAAAGTATTGTTCATTCTTAGTTTATGTTGCTAAATACATGAACTAATCATTAACTAATATGGACCAATACTGTAAAGTGTTACCTTTAAATCATGTGACTTCCTTCACAGAGTTCGTTGAAGGAAGTGACCAATAGATGTCGCCCTTTGTACAAAGCAAAGAAACAGTGAGCAAATAAAACGTCTTTTAACGCAGTGTGTAATAAGGATACGACGCTTTTTGCATTTGTATGTTTGAATGTTTATAAGCATATCAATCCACATTTAGGTTTATAAATAAAGAATAATCTAAAAAGCATATAGCCTATGCATAAATGCACATGCGTAGAATTGGTATCGCTGATCGATAAAATATGTCAAAAGAGTAAAACTCAAGGAGACGGTTCATTAGGATTTTCTTTTAGTTTATTTTTGCATTCATTTTAGAGAATCAGCTTTTACTCACCCGCACTGCTCCTCTTTGAATCTTCTAAACAACACAGTCTTTCACTTTCGTTTGGACTTTTTTTTAGATTTGTAAGCACGTGATTTGTAGATTTACACCAGTAACGATTGGCATACATTTTATGTCATTGTTTAGGACATTCACAGGAGTAGCCTAAACTAGATAAGAACTAGATATTCTAAACGTCATTGTATTTGTCATATAATACCTTATATCAAGGACACACTTAAAAAAAAATAAACACGAATTAGGCTATTTAATCATGTGACAAGTGAAACAACTTCGTCTGTTGGAATAAATTCCTATGTGGGTAAAATATAATCATTTGCTGCTACTCACACAGTGTCCTTAGTTTAAATCTTTAGCTGACTCTGAATAAAATAAAGATGACTCTGTGCCTGCGGTATACCCTTTCAAACAGAACATTATTGTATTTTTTAAGTACTAATATATACCTTTACTTTACATTTGGTACAGTATAAGCCTATTTAGTTACTAATACCTTGAAATACAAAAGTGTTCTTTATTTCTGAGAGTGTAATAGCACATTATGAATTTGAAATATTAAAGCTTTCTGAAGGCACTTTTGCTAACATAATTTCATCATCTTTTTTATAGTTAATATGCTTAACTGGTTATATGTTATACAGACGAAATGTTGTAGATTATGTATCTCATAGTTTCTCAGATTGAAGACAATCAATAAACCAGGCAATTACAGTTGAGATTCACTTTATTTCATTACTTTTAATTAAATTGTCATGCTGAACATATAAAGTCTCAATATATGGGTACTGTACTTTGTACTTTTGACTGTTAATCTACTTATACATCCAGAGTTGATGATTTATTTTAAGTCTTTTCTGACATAGTCCATGGCACTGTCATCTACATCTTTGGAACATCCATGCAAGAAAATGCAAACTTTTAAGTTAGTCGTCATTCATTTTGAAATAAAGTACAATAATGCTCTACTTAAATAATCTCAAGACTTAAATCTGATACTCACCTTTGTTGTTGCATTTAAGCACCTTCAAAATAGCCACTTGTGTGCACAACAAAATATCATTACAAACTATTATAACGAAACATCATCCACATGCACCTCTTCATGCTCCACTGTGGCCTTCCCTTGGATGGCCTGAGATAAATTCTCCTGACTGTCATCTCTGCCAAATATCATGTTTGCTACTGCAGTCTTCTCAAACTCAGATGTGCACAGCAGCACGAGTATCAGTTCTGATGAAACACTTCGTTTGTCTGGAGAAAGTATGAATGAATAGTGTTTAAGCCCAGTTCATGAAATATATATATATCCACCTCATGTATACGAAGACACTCAACAACAGATAATTTTGTAATATATTATACATATATTCTCACTGACCTGCCAGTTTATTTGGTACACCTGATGAGCTGCTCATTAATGCAAATATCTAATCAGCCCATCGCATGGCAGATGAATGGATTTAGCCATGTTGTCAGGGTTAAGAAAAACTGCTGATGTTTAAACCAAGCATCAGAATAGAGTAATTTAATTAAACATGGAGTTTTTGTTGGTGTCACATGGGTTGGACTGAGTATTTCAGAACCAATGAATTCCCATAAAAATCTCTATGAACAATTGTTTGATATAGCCAATTTTATATAATTAGGGAGCAACAGTTCTGTGGGCAAAAATGCCAGATGTTGAATCTCTGCCACAAAGACCTAAAGCAGTTCTGAAAGCAAGAGGCTGTTGAGTGTAAAATAAGTAAACGCATCATGATTTTTATTGGTAAATTTATTTCTGAAGGAGCTGTTGACATGAAATTGACCCAGATTTTGGTAAAAACTCAAATAAACCAAACATAAAGCAGAAACAAACACTGAAAAATGTGCTATGTGTAGTAACATTGAAATGACACAAGGAGAACGTATTGAACTACTGAAAAGTATTTAGTATGTATAAAAGACTTTTTAATACTATTTATTTAGTATTTCATTAACTGATTCAATGTTCAGTTCACAAAAATGTAAAGTCATTAAATGCATTGTGTTCATGTGGGATTGCAATTACCAAACAGATTTTCACTGCATTAGTAACTACACAGTTATATTTAAATAAAAGACAATGCAGCGTAACATCGGATTTTCTTTTTTCTTCTTCTTAATTCATCTTGGTCTTGAACACAGATGCTACTATCCTGCACAATGGTGACACAAAAAAGGTTTTACGGTATTTTTGATGTTTTTTCCATGATTTTACGGACAAATACCATCAGCTGTGGTTGCCAGTGATCTACTGTTTTTAACATTTTACATTCGTAAATTCAATTTACAGAATATTCATTCATTCATTTTCATTTCGGCTTAGTCCCTTTATTAATCTGGGGTCGCCACAGCGGAATGAACCGCCAACTTATCCAGCATATGTTTTACGCAGCGGATACCCTTCTAGCTGCAACCCATCACTGGGAAACATTTACAGAATATTTCCTTTAAAAATACATTCCACAGTGTGCATTGTTCGTAACCCCTTATATCCCAGAGCAAAATCCTCACTAGTGTTCACACTTCAGATTGAACACTAAGGCAGTGATGAAGTTAATGAGATAATCAAGTATCTAATTAAAGGAAATTATTGATGAACTGTTAACAAGCAGAATCACTGAAGGAAAAGAAAAACTAAACCAAATAACACAAATTACAACCAAAACCAAAGATGAAATCAACTAAATATAAAACTCTAAATAAAATAATAATTAATGAAAATAAAACAAATTACAAAATAAAAATCTTATTTCTCAATATGTCAGCAGAGATCATTAAACAACTCCACAAACATCAGGAGCTTCACTTATTACTGACCTTTGACTTTGTTTCTGTCATGTGAACAAAAGCTCTTAATGACATTTTTGTTGTTCATTTGAAGTCACCATGATGGAGGTCAGCATCTGCTTTGGTTGGGCTCTTCAACTTCTTATTTTAACATTAGTTTTTATTTTGGTTACTATAATTAATTGTATTAATTACGCTATTTGTATAGCATAAAAAGCCTAAATAAAATATAAGAGTTATTATGATGAGATTATCTGTGATATCAAAACCACCCTCACCTACTTGTGTATTCGTTGAATATCTTGTTAGCTAAGTGTGAGAAATGAATAACACGTAAACGAAACCACTGGAATTTCAGGCCTAAAGGTGCCCTTCTCAATGAAAATGTTGACAGAACTTAAAAACACAAAGACATCTACAATTAGTCTTTGAATCTCAACAATCAAAAATAAAAATCAACCCAGAACAACAGAAAACAATCTACTGAAATATTACATCCCAAGAACAACATAAAATAAAGGCAAAGACAGAAATTTTAAGAACTTTAAGCCGCATATTTTATTCATGATGCAATGCATGCTGGGAGTTTTGTACTACGCTGGCACCCAGTATGCATTGCAGCATGAATGAATTATGCAGCTTTTTTTTTTTTTTTTAGCAACCATGGTTGAGGTTCAGATCATGATTCTTGATGTCTGTGTGTCTTACGGCTGGATTTCTTAAGGATTTGTGCATGAATCTCTAGTTATTCCATGTAATTGTTTGGTCACCCTCTTGGAAAGCTGTACTACTGTCCCATATAATATTGCAAAAAAATAAGTAAAATCATTTGCAATTTTTGCATGATTTTTACATTTTATTCTGTAACAAGTACATACAGGTTCTCATTGCCTTTCTTGCCATAACCAATGAGTTTCAGAAACACAGTTAAAATATAATCCTCTGTTAATTATCAAATATTTTTGCAGGAATGAAGTCAAACTTTAATCAGTGAAGCTGGTAATGCTGTTTGTGGAGTGGTTTAATCTTCTGTTTTAATTCAGTTGGTTTGGTGTGAGGCTGTTGCTGTATAGTTTTAGTTCTTGTTCTTTCCTTCAGTGATTGTGCTTGTTAACAGCAGGTCTTCATCAGTGTCTGAAATTTCACCATACACCCTCATTCACCAGTCCCTAAATC
>CAIGQW010017680.1:0-17182 GCA_903798125.1 Danio choprae
GAGAAAGGGAATTTCCACGGTATTTCTTTTCTTTTCTTTTTTCTTCGATTGGACTAAAATGAGTTTTTAATGTTTTCAAACCAATTTTTAAGGTCAATACTATTAGCCCTCTTAAGAATTTCATTTTTTTTGATTGGTTACAGAACAAACCACTGTTATTCAATCACTTGCCTAGTTATCATAACTTAGGTAAACCTTTAAATTTCTCTTAAAGCTGTATGATGATATCATTCATTCATTCATTCATTTTCCTTTAGCTTAGTCCCTTTATTCATCACGGGTTGCCACAGTGAAATGAACCGCCAACTTATCCAACATATGTTTTACACAGCGGATGCCCTTCCAGCAGCAACCCAGTACTGGGAAACATATATACACACTCATTCACACACGTACACTATGGCCAATTTAGTTTATTCAATTCACCTATAGTGCATGTCTTTGGACTGTGGGGGAAACCGGAGCACTTGAAGAAAACCCAAGCGAACTTCACACAGAAATGCCAACCTTCTTGCTGTGAGGTGACAGTGCTAACCACTGAGCCACTGTGTCACCCTATGATGGGTAATAAAATAACTAGTAAAATATTATGTACTGTCCTTATGGCAAAGGCAAAATACATTAGTTATTATAAATTAGTTGTTTTCACAAAAAAATAGTAGTTTTCACGAATGATGATGTATCGATTTAAGCAAAGTACATACTATGTTTCAACACATTTTAGGATTTCAATGGGCTTCAAGTCAATTGGTGGGCTTTCTGATGGTTGTTTAAAAAAAGAAAAAGCTACATGTGGCAAAACAATTGTTGGCAAACATAACATATGTAACATACCAAAGATTATTTTTTATTTTAAATTATATTAATTTTAATTAAATTAAATTTTACAACCTCTACATACATGGTATTTTCAACATGACAAATAGCTTACCTTTGTCATTACCTAAAAGAAAGCTAAATAAAAGAAATACAAATTTTGAAGTAATTTACTGTCATTTACATTGTTACAGACCAGTAGGAGATTCGAACAAACCCATTTTGATGACATTTGACCAGTGGTGGAAAGAATACTGAAAAATCTAACTCAAGTTAAAGTACCTTGTCAAAAAAATTGTGCGAGTAAAAGTATCTTTTCTAAATTGTACTCTTAAGTACTCTTAGAAGGGCTAATTTTTACTCATACTATGAGTAGTGAGTATTGTGAAGATTATTCCACCTGTTATGCTGCAAAGTAAACATTTCTTAATGTGAGAATGCATTACATTAGTATATGCACCTAAAATAAACCAACAGAAAGCAGCCTAAGGGACAAATATCTATCTAGTCGCTGCATGTAACAATTTTGCATGTTCTTAGTCACCTTTTGATGCTACCATACTGGACATTTTTGCTGAGTTTATAAAGCATCCGTGTCTTGAGGTCAATTTTTCTATGTACTGCAGGTTGAAGGAAAATAGCACAGTAAAATTACTTATGTACAGCACTAAAAATGTACTCCAGAAACAGTACCTTAGTAAAGTACAATTCCTGAGAAAAACTACTCACAGTAATTCATGTAAATATGAGTAATTTTGTTACTTTACACCACTGCATTTGATGTTTTGAGACATTTACAGTAGAGTGGTCCCTTTTTAATCTCACAGTACATGAGTTACATTCTAAAAATAGCCCTCAATAGGCGAAATACGCAAAGTAGTCTGCTTTATTTTTTACTATTATTATAGATGTTTTAAGGCTGTAAAAACCCCTCATTACACACTTTATACAATTTTCTCAGACAGCATTAACATTTTCACACTTTTCTCTCATTTAAACATTTGCGTAACTTCTACCTTCCTTTAGCATGTCCAGAAGTCCAACTTTTTGTGCAATGGTTAGCATCTTCCTCTACCCTTTGGGTGATACTGCACATGTCTGACGGTGCAGAACATTTTGTCGACATTGTGGGGTTTGTTGGGGAGCAAACATACAGTACAGCACTTCACAGTTACACTGCTAGCGATCGAAGATTTACAGTATGAAAATTTGGCAAGCTGAACGCATTCTGTACCATACAGGAGACACAGAACGGAGGAGATTAATTGACAGTGGTCTACAGCCAATCAGGGCACAGAACACAATGCGCTGTAAAAAAAAGCATGTCAAATTGCACTTCAAAAATTGGAGAAACTGCGAGGCAGCAAAAGGTCCCGCGTTATGGCAAGGGACCACTGTCTTTATTTTTAAGGTCTGTTCACACCACACTGTCATGAACATAGTCATAGAAGCTGTCATGGCATAAAACACAAACAAACAAAACACCACACCGACAGACTTCAGCCGATACTTATTCTGTTTTTTTCAGATAAGTGTGTTGCCCCTGTGAGTGTCTGTTGCCATCTGTTAGAGCTTGTTTTCTGCAATTGAACATGCTGAATTAGCACTTATCCGGTCGTACAATGTCTGAGAACTGACATGTTTTAATACGGTGATTGTCTGCCTCTGTTGTTTAAAAAAATGGGCTTTATGTCAGAAATATGAAACCCATTTAGAAAATGACATCAGATGTTGTAAATGATGGCAATTTTCATTTTCACTCTCCCTTTTATGTGGAAATAATCAGCCATGTTGTTTTCATCAACAGAGATATAAAGGTGTGTTCAGTTTGGCCAGTCACACCTGCGAGCTGTAAGTGCAGCTTAGCACAAGGCGTGACGGATGGCCAGGTTGTTAGTGAGTGCAGGGTTTGACCTGTCCCAGCGTGAGGAGCTGTGGACTGACAGCATCCAGTGCATCTGCAGGCTGATCCCATACTCCACTGGACCGTCCCTTTCCCGCATGGCAGCCAGGTCTGGCCTTAAACACTCCGGAGACCCGCACTTACTGTTCGGAGCATTACACATCGATGAGAGGTGAAAAATGGACAGTGCGTGTGTTCACTGAGAAAGAGAGTGAGGGAGCGAGAGACAGAGAAAGGTGTGCATAGACTTAACACATACAGACATGCTGACTGAACACAACAGAGAAACAAACATGGATCAAATGCACACTTTATATAGGTGCAAGGTGTGCGTCCGTGCGTGTGTGCGAAAACAAGAAAACATATATCATTTGTTTGCATTGAAAAATCATTAGAGCTTTCAGTTTATAATACTATAGAGAAGGGAATACACATCTAAATCCTGTATTTTAAAGATTTTTTTTCTGCAGTTTAAAGAAAAAAAAAACTTAATTAACATTTGTTTAGGAGCACTTGTGTCTATAAGGACTTATGGAATGTTACCAGGTAACATTTAATCTCAAGTAATATACATACATTAATATTCATAATATGCAGAGCATAACACTGAAGCAATGTTTGGATTATATGTTATTATAATTGTCGATGTCTTTGTGATTTATTTAATATATTTAATACAGCATTGAAATAAGTATTTCTTAACTGTGTCATGGCGTACGTTAAAGTGTACTTGTAGCATTTAAATGACTCATTTTACCGTTTTATTATTACATTTTAATATAATTTTATAATTACAGTTTGAGCATAACAGTAATTACCATCTTATTTGTGTCTGCCAAGATTTCAACATCAATGCATCACTAGTCTTAATTTTGCACTATTTTTGTCACAGTGCGAGGTATCTTGTTTAGTTTGCACGTCTGACATTTCAGATTGACTTCTCACTGAGTTTGCATACAGCTTTTGCTATTTTACAAATGAGCCATCTTTGAATGAAAGCCTCACTGTATTTGCTAAATCAATTATACGCCAGGTCATAGTTCCTCCACAGGCCAGCTTCTGGATATTTTTAGCTTTGCCTCTCCTTATGTCTGTGGCAGGCAGCATTATTAGCAGTGGTTGCATCAGTGGCAAGAGCTTAGAGTTCACTACCAGTCCTGAACAGTATTGTTGATATAGTGATAGCACTAGTCACAATAGGGATGGTGATAGTTAGCCGAGGTTCTGCCCTGGCTGGCTAGAGGCTGTGTCGAGCAGCAAGGCTCTTGTGCCCGCTCTCTCCCCGTACACTGTCTCTGCACGTGTGCTTTTATTTAGCAGGAGCTGTCATCTCCCATAAACCCTCAGTGCGCTTGCATCCATTGCCTCTGCCAACTTCTCTGCGTCAGGCACACTTGTTACAGGAGAGAGAGCTGACAGCTCCGGTCCAACCGGCCGCTCAGTATCCCTGGAGAGAGAGAGACAGTGAGAGAAAGAAGAGAGACATTTGGAAGCGTGAATTAACCCTTAGGCCAGAAATATACCTTACGTAAGTACGCCAATGCAGCCATCTCCATGTTGTACATACTTAACGTGTGTGTTTTTTTCCATTAAAAAACCCCCCAAGAGGATGATAGTTACCATTCTGTGTTTGTGCCATTAAGCTGGATGTGGTGTTATTCAGGGAGTTGGCTATATAAATGTGTTGATTTTATTCAAAATCTACTGGTGTGCCATGACAGTAGTCAAGCTTAAAGAGAAAATTAGCATAGAAGACCAGAATAATCCATTGTGGAAATGTTGAATGTAGCATGTTAGGATTATCATGATAATTAATTTTGACGTATAATTAATTGTTACTCAAATAATTGCAGTCTGTTTACTCATGACACTAATTAATCCATATTTGACTGGGATTTATAAAAAAGTAAGCTCACTGTATATTGTTTTATTCTCCACTATATAAAAAAGCTATATACAATATGTATATTGTTCAATATTTTTATAATATAATATAATATAATTCTATTTTTCAGTTGTCCTAGTGTATATACAGAGAATAGGGGGATACTGCAGGAGATTTAATTCTAATATGTCCTATTCTATATGCCTCTTGTTCTAGGAAGCATCGGTAGAATGCTGAAGCTCTCTAAATTATGTTCTGTTCTATTCTATTCTATATGCTGCTTTTCCTACAGTACATATTGGTGGTAGGATGCTCAATATTTCTATTCTATTGCCGCCTGCCCCAAGGTCAGAAGGAGGATTCTATTCCATTCTACCTATCATTTGTGATGTCAGAGTGATGTCATTCTATTCTGTTCTTTTCTATTCTATATGTCACTTGTCCTGTGTAGGGTTGGTAGGTTATATTCTGTTATATTCTAATCTGTTCTATTTATGTTACACTCTGCTGCTTGATTTGTGTAGTCAGTGGGATGTTCTATTCTATTCTATACTAGTCTATTGGCCACATACCCCATGTAAGGTCAGAAGGATGATTCTAATCTATTGTCTGTGTTACTTGTCACATGTTGAGTCAGACGGAAATCAGACCTATTATATTCTATTCTATTTTCTGAATTGTATTGTATGTATTTTTATGTAGTGTCAGCGGGGGGTGCTGGACCTATTCTGTGCTATGCTATAAACCGCTTGCCCTGTGGGGGATGCGGGAGCTTTAATGATATCACATTATTCTGTGTAAAAGGCAGAGTTTACCGTGTTCTTTCATGCAGTCAGTAATTGTCTTTAGGTAATAAAGGTTGAAAAGAGCGAGAGCTAGTTATTCAATCCAGAGAACCGTCTGATGGTCAAACGGTACCTGTGGATCGCTGTACAGAGAGCGCTGTTCAGATTCTCGCACTGCTGAATTCATCAGCATCTCATCTCAGCATAGCATAATTTTCGTGCACATGTAGTCATGGCCACATTTATGCAGAGGTCACTGTATCTTTTGACTGAGTGTAAAAAAAAAAAAAAAAAAAAAGCACAGCCAGGAGAAACTTCTCATGTGTCTAAAACAGCTTCTTTCGTTTCTTAGCAGCCATGTTTGCAGGAGCTAAATAAAGAAAGCATGTAGGAGTGAAGCTTTCAGGACTTTGGAAAGCTTTGGAGCGGCTCCCACCAGGGGCCAGCCACCTCCTCTATGTCAGTTAGCCTGCTGGTTAATCATCAAACAAACTACACACAGACAGAAAGCAACAACAAAAAAAACTTGTCTTCACATTTTGTCACGTTCCAGTCTCCTTAAGCCCTCGAACGGATAGAAGATGAAAACGCATGAGGCAAGGCGTGCTGACAACGCGAGGACATCCTTCACATTCGGTCCAGTGTTTCCACAAAGTTACAGCATGAGGTCTTCAGGTTTGAATGCAAATCATCGCACGGTCTCTGTTGAGTCCTTCTCCGCAGGGGCTTTCCTTTCAAGTGTTCCTTCCAGTCCAGAGAAAACCAGAACACTTTTCTTTTCTTTCCTTTTTTTTTTTTTGAGATAACCTGCCTGCATATAGCTCTTGGTTATGCAGAGAGAGTTTCTGCTGCTTTAGTGTGCATGCTGTTTACTTTTAAGTAAAGAGTTTTAAGTATGCATTTGCAGACTCCGGCGACAATACATTATCAAGTAATTTTTGCTCCGCGCCCATGCTTGTTTGACTGTGACATTTGCAAGCGTCAACATGGTTTAAATTCAGACTAAAACAATGTCACTGCATGCGAAGTAAAGTTAATGAGGACGCTTTGTTTTGTTTCAGAGCAACTTGCTGACCACCTTTATAGAAGTGAAGAATCAGGATAATACAATCCACGGACAGATAATTACAGCGCAGCCCTGATCGCAATGCTAAACAGAAGACCTTTATTCACTGCGGCTCCAAGCTGAAAATCCATAAATCACAAATGCTGTCACACAGTCACTACACTCTATATCGCTTTCAAATCTCTGGATTTGACATTACTCTCTTCGCCTTGTCTTCATAAAAACCAAAGGTGGCACTATTGTAAACCTTTTTTTGGAATTCATCTTATAAATGTAAAAAATTATTCAATTAATAAAATAATTAAATAATGGAAATAATTATGTAATTCAAGCACATGTAAATAGTGGAAGAACCTAATCAAAGATGCGTATATGCTATGCCTAAATTTTATCTAACCACACTTTTACCACAGAACAAATTTTATTTCTGTTTAAATGCAATTTACCACATTAAAATTATTTGGGGTGTGGTTACCGTTACATTCATTATTCATATACATGTAACCTGTAGCAAAAAAAAAAAAAAAGCAGTCATGTCTAGTTGAGGCCATTACCTGCCACTGTTTTATCTTTGTCGACATTACACTATTGCTTGCTACAGTATAATTGTATGTGTCACAAGATGTCAGAATACAACATAAACACAATATAAAAGTTGCAAGAAAGCCTAAAATACACTCTAAAACTGCTGGGTGGCTTTAATCCAAATTTGTGTTTAAAGATGTGCAATATTTTATCTAAATTTGGCTGGAAACAACACAGCTTTTTATGTGAAGCAATTGGGAGAAATAAAGTTGGTGTTTAATTTTTTTATTAATAATAAGAACTGAGCCGAAAGGCAAAGCTCTCGATTTACCGGTCAATCTACCTTCCTACTCTCACCTATGGTCATGAGCTTTGGGTCATGACCGAAAGGACAAGATCTCGGATACAAGCGGCCGAAATTAGTTTCCTTCGCAGGGTGGCAGGGCGCACCCTTATAGATAGGGTGAGGAGCTCTGTCACCCGGAAGGAACTCGGAGTACAGCCGCTGCTCCCCCACATCGAGAGAAGCCAGCTGAGGTGGCTCGGGCATCTGTTTTGGATGCCTCCTGGATGCCTACCTAGGGAGGTGTTCCAGGCATGTTCCACTGGGAGGAGGCCTCGGGGACGACCTAGGACACACTGGAGGGACTATGTCTCTCGGCTGGCCTGGGAACGCCTCAGGATCCTCCCGGAGGAGCTGGAGGAAGTGCCTGGGGAGAGGAAAGTCTGGGTTTCTCTCCTAAGACTGCTGCCCCCGTGACCCGGCCCTGGAAAAGCGGCAGAAAATGAATAAATGACTAAATAATAAGAACTGTTTCTTGAGCACCAAATCTGAGTAATTTGACTAATTATGTGACACCTAACACTGGAGTAATCTAGCTATTGAGTTATTATGAAAAAAAGAGATCTAAACTTAGTTTTGACTTTTTGACTTTTTTTCAGTTCTGTTTATATCATGCAATTTGCAGTTCTGCCTTTGATAGAATTGTGAGTAAAACTGTATTATTTTGCGTATATATTTTGTAATGATGACCTTTTTGTTCCTTCTAACTTATAGGCTGTTGAAAATGCCAAAAAACTTTATTTTTAAAAATACAATAGCATATATATTTAAAAAATAAAATTTGTATAAAATAAATGAAAACAGTTGAAATAAATGTATATTTAACTATATCTGATTTCTGCAAATTAGATGCAGCTTAGTACTGCTTGTATCTGTCCTTCTCAGCCTTGTTTTCTAATTTACTTCATTAAATACTATACTCACAAAAAAAAGTAATTGGACAAGAAATATCAGATATGTTGCTGAGTTATAGTCTGAAGCAGTTTTCTGAGTGTGTCCCTCTCACCGTTTCTAGGGTCAGGACAAAGACTTATTTGGATGCAACCTTCAGTGTTCACCTAATTTGAATTGAAAGTTCGAGTTGAATTGATTTGAATCAAATTACACAGAAGTGAAAACGCTTTACCTCTGCCTCATCAGGACGGGGCCCTGTCTGTTTCTTTTTGCTCAGTGTTTCGAGCTGTCATCAGCACGTCAGATAGAGCTGTCTAACTCATCACTGAACTCCTCTCCCATTGTTCTGACCCGTGGAATAGATTGTCTTTGAAAATAACATGATTCCATCTGACCTTCCTCATAAACCCACATGTAGACACTTGTAGTGCACATCAGGTCGTGTTGCCTATTTTACTGAAATGGAAAGAAGAGCACTTGGTTGTCAAGCAGAACACGTGACACTTGTTCCTTCCGTGTGTGTGTGTGTGTGTGTGTGTGCGCATGCGTTTTTCATAAATTCATGTACCCTGGCACTGTGCAGCCCTGGCCTGTAGCCGGCTATGGGACAGGCCCGTCGTGTGGGGAGCAGGAAGCACCCCACCGGCCCAGTGCCTCAGTACCAGCAGGAAGAAAGGAGATTCTGCACCTGCTATAGTGTAAATCCCCGCCAATCTCCAAAGCCAGAGTCCTCCTTTTGTCCTTGGCCAACAGTGGCTGTGTCCTTTACTGTTGGGACAGGATGGGAAGGGCAGGTGCTGCCAGGCCGATCGCAGTGGTTGTACATCATTGATGTCAGTCATCGATGAGTGCCCTTTTTTTCTCCTCTCAGGCATCGATTTGAAAAAAACGTCAAAGTGGAGCCCAAGATGTGATCAATGGGAGCCAGGACCCTCCTGGAATCCCACTATAGAGAATTCCGTGGCGCCAGTTCTGTCTCTCTCATACCTGTATTTCAGTGTTGTCCTTTTCCATGTTTGCTCAGTTTTGTTCGCTTTGATTGTTTGCTTTGTTTTCTGCCTTTTGTTGTTTTTCAGCATTATCATAATTGGGTAGAAATTATATGATGATAAGAGTGTGGTAATGGACCTTCCCAACATCACTTAACTATAATGAGGCTATAGGAATTTAATGGACGATAATGGAAGTTTATATGTTTACGAGAAATTACATTTTTCCATTGATCTTTTAAAGTGTTCAGCATCCTATAATGTCGTACTGTATAACTTTCAGAACTCATAAATTCTTTCTCAAGCCCAGAGCATACTTCAGGTTTTATGTGTACACGAGGGTCCGCTTACGGTGATTAAAATTTCATCACCAGAATAATATGTGCATCTCACAGGGTATTTTTTTTTTACCGTGCGTACTGCACTAATAAAAATAATGGTTTCAAAGGGAATTTTTTAAGTAATCCGAGAGAAGAAAAATTTTTGGTTTCCCCAAAATGTATTGAGCAGTTGTGAAAAGTACCACTTTTTGTTTTTGTTAAAAGTGTGACCATTTTTTTGGAAGTTAAAGTTGGATGGAAATTAATTGATGAAATTTGAAAGTTTAGAACAACATTTAGAAATCATTTTGCACATTTCAGAGTGGGAAGTTTTGTGAACCAATTAGAATCTTATTATGAGTTTTAAAGCATCTCAATAAAATTATTAGTTTGTTTGTTGAAAAATGGTGAAAGTAAATCTGGACATTTAGATATATATATATATATCAGAATCAGAATCAGAATCAGAATGGGTTTTTATTGCCAAGTGTGCTTACACACACAAGGAATTTGTTTTGGCTACAGAAGCTTCCAGTGTACATAAAGTGACAAGTGACAACACGAAATAAATATGAAAAAGACGACACATTAAACAGAGATGCAATTAGACAAAAATCTCTGGATGATGAATTGTATGTACAGACAAGTTATAAGGTGCTGTGTACAACTGCGTAGAAGAAGTATTGCACTGTAAGTTGTTATAAGGTGCTGTGTACGAGTGCGTATGAGAAAGTATTGCACATTTATTGCACAGTAGTAGAATATTTAACTGTTCATGAGGTAGATGGCCTGAGGAAAGAAACTTCTCCTGTGTCTGGCTGTTTTTGTGCTTGGTGCTCTGTAGCGCCGACCAGATGGTAACAGTTCAAACAGGAAGTGCGCTGGGTGTGAGGGGTCCAGAGTGATTTTGTGAGCCCTTTTACTCACTCTGGAAGAGTACAGTTCTTGAAGTGTAGGAAGGGTAGTGCCAGTGATTCGTTCAGCTGTCCGGACTATTCGCTGTAGTCTGCGGAGGTCGGTTTTGGCAGCTGAGCCGAACCAGACGGTGATTGAAGTGCAGAGGATGGATTGGATGACCGCTGAGTAGAACTGTACGAGCAGCTCCTGGGGCAGGTTGAACTTCCTCAGCTGACGGAGGAAGTACAGTCTCTGCTGGGCTTTCTTCACAATAGAGTCTATGTGAATGTCCCACTTCAGATCCTGAGAGATGGTGGTGCCCAGGAACCTGAATGACTCTACTGCAGCCACAGTGCTGTTCATGATGGTGAGTGGGGGGAGTGCCGGGCGGGTTCTTCTAAAGTCCACTATCATCTCATCATCAAATGCTGTATTACTAACGCTATCTAATGGCAATTCATAACTTTTTGATTTAGTGACTAAATCTGTACAATTTGTACATCTCATTTGTACAATTTAGTATAATTTGCTCACCCCCCAATGATAGGTGAATTAAGGGGTGGGGTTTTGTGCCACGCCTGCTTTTAAAAATCATAAATTTCAGTACAACTAAACTGACAAAACATAAAATAGTTACATTTTCTTATAAGATCAGGCTGGTATTATATGCCAGGCCAGTATTTGACTCTGTCACCTTGTTAGTAAAAATGATCTGTAATTGGCGCTGGTGCATATGTAGAATTTGCTGTGTGTCTGTGTAAGATGCATCTCTGCTGTTGGTTGTAATGCGAATAAATCCACTCTATTTGCTGATGAAGCGTTAGGAAACACTTGAGCAGCAACAACACTACTGTACCACATACTCCATCATTGTTGTACATGTTTGTTTGTGCTTGCCTTAATCTACAGCTCCTTAAACACATAGTACGCATGCGCGTGATGTGATGATTTTCAAAGGTTTTCGATTTTAACGGGTTTCAATCTTAAAATTGCCATTGTGTTGTAACCAAACAGGCATAAAAAGTTCCCAGTTTTTGGATGAAAATGTTGTCATGTAAACTGCCCCTTTGTCTCTGAATAGTGTATTCATCAACACAGGCTCATTGGGAAAATGTGCCCTGGTGTACATTTTTGTGGACAAAGAAATATGTGCTTGTGGGAACATATGTGTAAAACAGGCGATACCGCTGACGAATTACCTCCATATGGATGGCTTTTTCGGTGTGATTGGTTTGCTCAGTAGCTCACCATGTATGGCGACAGACTTGGAAGGCAGAGCGAAGCGGGACTGAGGTTCGAGTCCAGCAGAGGATGGTTCCACAAACCAGGTTAAAACGAAATCCCAATAAAGCAGCATGAGGTTGCGGTACAAGTATGCGGCAGCAACGGCTTTGCTCTTCTAGTTTGCTTTCAAAAACATTATCGATTGGGTTTAGTGAAGGGCTGTGTTGGTCAATTGATATCAAGCTGATTTATTATGTAGACGACAAGCTGACCAGCTTCTCTCACGGACGCGAGAAAAATGTTAATATTCACAGAAATGTACACAGCAGCCTCTGGTGGATGTACGAGAAATGGCACATATGAAAAAATGGGCCCTAGTAACATATTTGAGATTGTCAAAAAGTACGCCGTTTAGTGGATTTGTGGAAGCTAAAACTGCAAGAAAAGTACATATTTGTTGGTTTTCAAAAATGTAGTCCTGGGAACGTATTTCCAAACTGAGCACACAAGGATTTCTAATCAATTTAGAATTCAGTGTCTTCAAATCTTAACATTCTAAATGAAAATTCGATGGCTAATTGATATTGAATCAACTTAAAACCATATAAATAAGAAACTAAACTGAATCAATTGTTTTCATACTCTTTTATATTAACATTGTGCATTGAGAGCGTTCAGAATTGAGAACATCCTGAGAATGCCCTGTTTGTTGATTTGGTGTTTAAAAGTGTCTTTCTGAACATCAGACTACACATTGTGTCCTTGTATTATTCATAGAAACAGGAGTTTAAGCCTCATCGCACTTTACATCTCCTGAGCCTCACCTTCTTTCTCTAAGCTGCACTTGGGATGTTGGAGCACAACAGGGCACATTATTGATGAGGAGAAGAGCGGCTCGCAGCTCAGCTCATAGGCTTCACATTAACAAGGGGAGCACCCTGCCACCCTCAATAATACCTTCAGCTTCTTCTTACCACAGTGTGCTCCCCTGTCATCGCTCCGAGGGAAATTTAGACATCACTTTTTATGTCTGCCTCCCCCTTTCCCGCATACACACCTCCGCTTATGAACCCTGCATATAAATGCACTTGGGTGCTGTCTTGATTGATGGCAATTAGCATTTGGTAATGATAACAGATGTTTGCGGTGCCAGGAGGCTAGTACCTGCCGCCCACTCTGCCATCTGCCGTGGGAATTGGGGGCCTGGCACAAAGGCTGCTGGCACGGGATAGTAAAGAGGGTGGAGAGGGCAAGATGAGGGGTGCTACGTTGTTGTTGTCCCCTATTTATTTGACACGAGGAGCAGGGCCAAACTGCACGCGGTTTCCTGTGAAGGCTGTGTTACCTGGTGCTGGGAACATTTGGACAGGACACACGTGTTTTGTGGGCATGTATTATTTATTAGTCTCTTAGGACGGCGAGTGGGAGTGTGAAATATGAGACTTTTAAATAGTCCTAATATCAACTTCTAAAATTGCAGTATGCAAATTAGGGTTTTGTGTGGACAGATGTCAGTGTTGAAAGGCTGAGCATGTTAAATCTAAAATAGCTATTAAAAAAAACACTAGTATCTATCTATCTATCTGAACGAAGTGCTTTGGCTGATGATACACAGAAAAGTAAATGGATCTAACCTCTTCTCTGCCACTCTCAAAGGACTGAGTAAAACAAAATATATAAAAACTTATTATTATTATTATTATTATTATTATTATTATTATTGTCAGGAGATTTTATTTCTTAGAAGCAGCACACTAATTCTACATTGACTTGTTAATTCAGCCTGTCTCCATGTGCCTGTTGTAAGCTTCAGCCTTCAGTCGTTGTTTGAAATGAGGTGCTACATTCACACTATGGTCACTATTGCCTGCCATTTTGCTCAATTTATGTTAAATGTAAATATATACTGTAAGTAAAATGCTATTTTGGAGCAACATCTATTATATTATATTATATTATATTATATTATATTATATTATATTATATTATATTATATTATATTATATTATATTATCAGTTGTTTTTTTTTCCTCTCATTATTGATGACCTGTTCAGAAGAACTATATTCACCTGCGCACAAAGTCAAGTTTAAAAGACAGCAAAATGTTTTACTCTTAAATGTATGCTTACTTTTAAGAACTTTTCTGCACACCCCAGACACATCAATCTTATACTGTGTTAAGATAGTGCCATTTATTTTACTTTCCTTTTTGGTCCATCAAAAGCTCTGCGATATGTTTTGTCTATAATGTATATTTCATCTTCCAGTAACAAACAATAATGTACACCAATGGGAATTCACTAAGACTAAACTGCTTCTGTCGATATTGCAGTTTATTTGCACACACTTTCTGCAGTTTTAGTACCCCCACTCCTCCCAAAAAAAGATATTGAAGGGTTTTTCCCACTATTTTAACAAAGAATTGCAGTGACAGTGAAACCAGAAGTCATTCATTTTTAATGGGATTTGGCATTGGCAGGATAAAGAATATTGACTTTTAATGATGGGACAAAGTTGAGCTGAGTTCAAGTTTATGCAAATTTTATTTAGATGGGGAGATATTGGAGCTTACATGATCCCTCGATGATACCATTAGTACAGTATTTGCAAACTTTTGGGTGAGAAATTTGCCTGCTCTTCTTTTAAGGCAAGACACTACAGAGTAGTATGGTGTTTAAAAAATCATAAATACATAGTTATCACCATACAAGTGGGTCATTATGAACATATTACAAGAATATGGGTCATTATGTATTGCATTGTGCACTAATGTAAACTAAAATCTGAATACTGAAGTCAGGTTCATAATACTTATATTTTATTTTTTATTTTACATAAAGGGACAGAACAACAAAAAATATTTCATAGTCAAAAGAGATGTGGGGAATCTCTTTTTATCACTATATATTATATTTGTATTTTTTATATGTTAAATGTGTGCGTATAATCTGGCAAATTATGTATAAACAAAATTCTCTGTAAAAACCTTAAGAATATAGATGATCATAAAACTGTAAAGATTGGTGTAAGTTCTGCTGTAAAACTCATTTTGAGAAAACTGCCAAAAAATATGCGTTGTAATTTAAATCTACAGTCACAAATTCAATCAAATGGAATTGTGATAAAATTAAACACTTAAAAGTGTATTTTGAGCGATTTCTGTACATTAGATAAAAAAAAGAAAACAAACAAACAAAAACAAAACTAAAATCTCGAAATTTACAGTGAAAAGAAAGATTTTAGATGGAAAGAATCAACCTTTGTCTTCTAGGAAATGGAGGTTGTTGTGGGTTTGATAAGCAGATATGGAGGTGAGCGTTTTCAGTTTACCTCACTGTAGATAGAGGGCTATTGTTCCTTGTCATATTCACTCAAGAGAAAAACATGTCATAAGTGTCACAACGTCTCTATGAACAACTGCATTATCAAACCTGCTTGCTTTTACAGCTCTCACTCACCCTGATTTTCGCCGTGCAAAATCAATACTCTAATCTTCAACCCAGCTCCTCTCAATAAGTCTATATTTCTCACACTGCTCAAATAAAGGTGACCTCTGTGAGCCAATGGTATTAATATCCCAAGCTGGCACATGGGATATACCGTCTGCTATTAATGGTAGTATTTGCCTGTCTGTCATAACACAAACAAAAAATTATCTAGCATCTTTATCGTTTTTTTTAATTTTTTATGGATTTATCCATATTGTTATAAAATTATTGCATCTGCATTATTACAATACATTGACAAATGTAGAAGAAAATAAAATGTTAAATAAATGTTTTATTTAATTTAATTTAATTTTATTTTCATTCATTTTCTTTTCGGCTTAGTCCCTTTATTAATCTGGAGTCGCCACAGCGGAATGAACCACCAACTTATCCAACATATGTTTTTACGCAGCGGATGGCCTTCCAGCTGCAACCCATCACTGAAAAAACACCCATGCAGTCTCATTCACACACATTTTTTGCGAGTTTAGCTTACCCAATTCACCTATAGTGCATGTCTTTGGACTTGGGAAAACCGGAGCACACGGAGGAAACCCATGCCGACACGAGGAGAACACGCAAACTCGACACAGAAATGCCAACTGACCCAGCCGAGCCTCGAACCAGGAACCTTCTTGCTGTGAGGCGATAGTGCTACCCACTGTGCAACTTTTAATTTAATTTAATTTAATTTAATTTAATTTAATTTAATTTAATTTAATTTAATTTAATGTTATTTTATAGGCCAAATGCATTCATTCATTTTCATTTTGGCTTAGTCCCTTTATTAATCTGGGGTCGCCACAGCGGAATTAACCGCCAACTTATCCAGCATATGTTTTACACAGCGGATGCCCTTCCAGCTGCAACCCATCTCTGGGAAAAATTTTAAGGCAACACTTTTCAGACATGCTTATGTTAATTTATTAACCAACACAATGCTAAGGTTTTAACTTAATAAGAGGTAATGTATAAGTTAATATTTGTTGGAATAGCTCTGATTGCCAATCACAATACATGAAAACAATTATTATTCTAACCAACTGTCATTTACTAAAGAGGGAAAAATAAACACTATTTTTATTTGAAATGTGGAAGAAATGTTATCAGACCTTTATTGATTTTTATTTTTTAACTGAATAACTACATTATCATAAAATGTGAAATTTCAAAATGACAATGTTTACCATCTTTAGGTACTTGTTTGCAGAAAAAAAGTGGAGAAAGTACAATCTTTAATGGAGATGTTTTGGGTGTGTATCGTGATGATTTTGGTAAATTAGAATAATTCAGATTCTTCTGTGTTAAAATGACAACTGTTAATCTTTGTGTGAGAATATTTTCAGCCTGCAAGAATTTCCTACTTGTACATATTACTGAATTAGAGCAATGCAAGAAAAGAGCATTCTACAGTAGCATTTCTAAACATTGCAGTTGTAAACTTGAAAATAGAAGTCACCTTGTCTTGACTTCAGTTAACGGTCACAATGACTTGCAAAACATCTAATGAATTCTTCATGTCATTTGCAAAAACGCTTTGTTTGAACGGCGCGTTAACAGTTTGCTTTGGCGTACGACGAATTAGCAAATGAATTCAAAGTGCTGGGGCAACTTCAAATTGACTTTGGTTTTGTTTGAGCTCATTTTCATTTCTCTCCATGGAGAGCCGACCAACTCGGTAAACATGCTTGAATGAAGGAATTCTTCAGCTGTCACTCAAAAATGTAATTAACGTACATTATTCTTTCAGAAATTCATAACCTTGAGCCAAGACATACAAATGAGGATTGAAAAGAATGATTTATAGCACTAATATGACACAGATGGAATGACTGTGCTGGCACCAAAATGAAGAGGATGTAGCTTCTGCGTTGGCATGTTTCACTCTATTTGTGCTAATATTGACATAGGAAATGGAGTCCACTAGGTAAAGTGTCCTTGGCTAGTTAATGCGCCTTCACTGGTGCTTTCATTAATTAAAGAATGGCAGGAAGGATTTTTTTTTTAACAGATTTCCTTTAACCATGGCTTAATTTTACTTTGAAT
>CAIGQW010017685.1:0-16329 GCA_903798125.1 Danio choprae
AAAGCAATAAATCATTTTTTGACACACTGTATATGATACAACTACTCATAGGTATGACACAGGTATTACAAAAAGGAGGTGAAATATGAGGACATTGCTGACGTCCTCATTTCACCAGAAGCTTATAAACCACACAGAATGAGTTTATTCAGAGAGTAAAGCTGTACACAGTTTCCTGTGATGGTTGGGTTTAGGGGTAGGGTGGGGTTAGGCCAACACAATATACGGTTTGGACAGTATAAAATGAATGGAAACCTATGTAATGTACCCACTTTACACAAAAACAAATGTGTGTGTGTGTGTGTGTGTTTGTGTGCACAAAAAATATTTTTGCTGCTTGTTCAAACTACTTACATAAAATGAGTCGAATAAATGCAATTCTTGAGTTTTTGTTAGGACAGCTTATTTGCTTTATGTTCAATTCACTTGAATTTGTAAACACAATTAAGTTAACTTTTACGATTTATTTTGACACAACAGGAAAGAATTGGGTGGGATCCAGCATTTTTTACAGTGTGTGTGTGTGTGTGTGTGTGTGTGTGTGTGTGCCTGTGTTGAACACAAAAGAAGCAATTCTGAAGAAAGCTGTAAACCTGTAACCGTTGACTTAGAGAAATACTATAGAAGTCAATGCTACTGTCACACCCTCTGCACGTTCCATCAGCCCCAGTCACCATTCACACTCTCCATCCACTACACACCGCACAGAATCACCTGATTATTGTTCACACACACCTGTGCACTAACAACACTCACCTGCTCCAGCCATCACCCACACACTATATATACTCACCCATCCTGTTCACTCATCGGCTGGAATCATCATCGCATGGTCGTACTCTCCTTGTGCGCACTCTGATCTTCTGCCAAGTCATCCATGAACATTCCTAACAACGATGCTAACATCTGTTTGCCCGCCTTCAAGGGAAGTGACTATTTGATACGTTGACTGTTTACATTGATATGCCTGCTAGCACTACGGTGCGAAGACCTGCTTTGTGTTTTAATAAACCCCTTGTAAACTTACCCTTTCGTCTCTGCCTTCTGTGACCGTGACAGCTACTGGTTTTCAACTTTCTTCAGAATATCATCTTTTGTGTTCAACAGAAAAGTCAAGGGTGAGTATATGATGACAGACTTCAGTTGAACTGTCCCTTTAAGACCATGCATTGCAAGCTGAATTCCTCGCACCTGCATTCTTAATAGAAAGCATTTAATTAGAATTACAATTCGTAGGAGTATAAAAGAAATTGTAGAGTTCTGTCATTAAAAATGAACGGAAGTCTTAGAGTAAACCAATAAAAAAAACATTATTGTGGACAACTGAATTTTAATTCAGGTGGTGGCTTAGTGGGTAGTGCTGTCGCCTCACAGCAAGAAGGTCGCCGGTTCGAGCCTCGACTGTGTCAGTTGGCATTTCTGTGTGAAGTTTGCATGTTCTCCCTGTGTTGGCGTGGGTTTCCTCCGGGTGCTCCGGTTTCCCCCACAAGTTCAAAGACATGTGGTATAGGTGAATTGGGTAAAGCTAAATTGTCCCTAGTGTATATGAGTGTGTGTGTGTGGATGTTTCCCAGTACTGGGTTGCAGCTGGAAGGGCATCCGCTGTGTAAAACATATGCTGGATAAGTTATCCAAGTTATTTTCTATATTAGAAACTTATATTTCTATATTATATAAGTTATTTTCAACATTTACTAAAATCAAACTTGTCTATAATATTATTCATTATAAATCCAGTTAGAAATGTATTGCTCTTTGGTTGTTGCATGAACTAAGGAAACCTCACTATGATGAAGTATGACCAATAATAACCTTCTGCTATTTAATGTTTTCCAGTGTCCAGCCAACGACCAAGCCTGATGTTCAGTATGCAATAGCGATTACTGTCCCACAGGCTCTATGTACAGATGAACAATCTGACATCCAGACTGTGTTCAGCAAAGAAGAGGCCAAATTTGTAAAAGAATATATCACTAATGACAGAACTTGTACACTCTGCTCAGAATCTGGAAATGTCATTGCGACAAGGCCAAAACTATCAACAAAGGAGCATGCTGAGCATATTCTGCTCTATCCCCCTGGTAATTCTCCCATGGATAAACTTCTAGCAAAGGCAGATCAGAATAGCTGTGTAGTTTTCTATTCTTACTTCTCACCTTGCGCTAAAAAGTGCCTTCGGAGTGAAGACAATATTTTGGACGGCCTTTCAAACTGGAAAAATATAAGGCAGGGAATGAATGTTTTTGTTTTTAATAAGATCTGGAAGGACTACAAAGCGAAGGATGTGACTAATGATCTGATAATGATTAACAACCGAGTGCCTATTAATCGGTGCAGCGAGAGGAATAATGTGATGGAATGTCAGACTTGTGTGAACGGAGAATCTGTAAATCCTTTCTGTCTGCCTGAAAAGAAATCAACACTTTTGCAGTTCAAGAAAATGCTCCTGTCAATGGTCAAAAGCTGGCTTGTTCATGAATAACCTCACGTCTCATTTTTTTTTCCATAAAACTCTTGCCCAGCTAACACTGAGCTGTGAAATCAGAATGATCCTACACATTTCTTAGAAATGTTATTCTTGAACATGTTCTCTACTTACAGTAATACAATAAATAAAGATATCAAGCATTTTACAGTTTCTCTCAATTGCTAAAACACAATTTCTGAACCCCTGCTCCCTTTTCTTACACCAATAAACACAAAACCTCATCTTCAAGCACTAGTAACAAAACCCCTGACTTCTCTTGCAAAATGAAACCTTTGCCTCAAAACAGTTTTTCCTGTGTTCAAAATCAAGCCCTGCTCTCAAATAATAAACAAAGTGATTAAAATGAAATACACTATCAAGCAGTCAGTAAACAATACAACACAAAACAGAAAACACATTGTTCAGAACATATAGCTCTCAGGGAGACAAACATTTTTAATCTCAATGTTCAGGGCCATACAATTTGTTCATTGTACAGTCTAGAGCCAACAATGCACTTTACTACAGTATACAATACTAAAAGGAACAAATATCAAAGGTGGAGACGTGATCAATTTGCTTCTTATCTTTGGGCTGTGTTAGGCCAGAACACTTTGTCGACATCACACGCAATCTGGGGTCGGACAGGCCATATAGGGAGCACCAGGACATTTCCCGGTGGCCTGAGGGTCAATCATGAATCTGGCTTGCCTAACCTCCCGCTTTTCACTTACCCATCGCACCCCCATCTACTCTGGTGTAGGGTTGTCTATCATACACTCTCATAAACCTACTCAATCGGATTCAGCAAAGGCAAGTATGGAGGGAGGTACATGTTCAGAAATTACCCATTGCACTAATCCTCTGTAAGGAATGGTATTTTTAACTACAGCGGTTCGAACTGTAGTTTGCCGAATGACTAAAATGTTATCAGTATGATGGTGAAAAACTGTACATTTTTAGTCAAACCATCCTTCTACAATCTTATACCAAAAATGGAAATAAGGGCAATATTAATAGCTAAAAATGTGGGAGAGCGTTGCTGTTATGTGATTGTATTGTATTGCAATATGGAGCAATTAAGTGTTGACGTTAAATCAAAAGTAATTCACAAATACTTGAAAATGAAATGATTTAATAACAATAATTCTCTATGGTTACAACTGAATTAGTTACAAAAATAACTGTATAAAATGATCAAACATGAAATGATGGAAAACATATGACATAAAGTGTACCCAGCTTAAATGTAAAATAAAGTTACCTGAGAGAGGCAGAGACAGGGGGAGGGAGAGAGAGAGAAAGAAAGTAGGCCCCAAAGACTGAGCCTAATAGCATTAGAGTAAGAGAAGCTAGCCTCCAGAGCTGGAGGAACAGCCAGAAAACCCCAGAGCAGGAAAAAGAGGACCGCAGAGCAGGCAAAGAGAACCGCAGAGCAGGAAAAGAGACAGAGCAAAGTTTTACCAACCCTTTTGTATCTCTCTTGACCATGTGAACAAAGCCCAAATGCTGAGACATACAAACCGACCAATCAACATGTGACCACATCGTAAAACCCCCAAAGTCCACACACCAGGCCCTGATCTTATCAGTATCTGCCTTTGAAGTCAGTATGGATCTTCTTGGTGAAAAAGACATGTTTTGCCATATAAACAAAAGCATATACTAATTTTCATTCCTACACCTCTCACACTGTTTCTTCTAACCATGCATAGAAACTCTCCTTCCCCCCTTTAACAACCTGTTTGCTTATATCGGTTGTGTCACATCATTTGAAAAACGTGACATCAATGAATGGTTGTGTTTACAGTTTTTCTCAATTGCTAAAACACTAAAACCCATTGGCTGAACAAAGTCCTCAGTTGCCTGACCTTATTTATTAATTGTGTGGTCTGTTGTCAATACCTTAAACCATTTCACATAGTAAAACACAATGTGCAGATCTTACTTAGACTTTTCAGCAAAACTCTAAACACATTCTCATTCTCAAACCACATGCTGCACTCTAATACACGTCATACATACTGATAACCACAAGTAGCTGCAATCAAACACAAATAGAGAAAACAGCATTAATTAAGCACAACCACTCAAAACTGATGTCACGTTTTTCAAATGATGTGGCACAAGCAATATAAGCCAGTTCAGAGAGTAAACAGGTTGTTAAAGGTGGAAAGGAAAGTGTCTAAGCATGGATAGAAGAAACAAGGTGAGAGGACGAGTGCAATGGGTAATGTATGAACTCCACACTCTCCTGAATCCGATTGAGGAGTTTTATGAAAAGTGTACGATAGACAACCCTACACCAGAGTAGATCTGCTGCAAGTCGTGGATGGTGGTGATATAGGTGAGGAATCATGTCAGGGCTGGATACGGCACACAAGAGGCTTCTTCCCCATTGCCTCAGGAGGGACAATATTGCTTGTGATGTCAACCAAGTGCTCTGACCTGACCCAGCCCAAAGACAAGACGAAGCAAATTGATCATGTTTCCACCTCTGATTTTTGTATGAATGTACAAATTGTATGGCCCTGAACATTGAGATAAAAAATGTACGTCTCACTGAGAGCTATATGTTTTGAGCAATGTTTTTTTTTATTTCTGTTTACTGCCTGCTTGATATTATTTATCATTATGATCACTTTGATTATTATTCAAGAGTTCAGACTTAGCTGATGATTGGTTATAATGCTTGTTTGGCATGCTGTCCCCGGAGAGAGCCTTGAGCTCATAGATCCTCGAGGCCGGGTGCTCCCTCCCGTTTGCAAGGCGAGAGGGGAGTTTGAGCTCAGGTAGATCTCGAGAACTCCCCTGCTGTAGTAGCTAATTTACAGATAGTGATTGCTCTTGAGATGACTACTTACTAGGAGCATGTCTATGATGCCCATTTGGATTAGTCAATTAACTTAAGTTGCATGTTTTTGGACGGTGGGAGGAAACTGGGGAACCCGGTGGAAACCAACGTGAGCACGGGGAGAACGTGTAAACTCCACACAGAAACGTTGGCTGGCTTGGTAAGGACTAGAACCAGTGACGTTCTTGCTGTGAGGCAACAGTGCTAACCACTGGGCCACCCATCTAGGAAAGGAGGAGTAGGGGTGGAAGAGGGGATTCTTCAAAACGAAGATGGATGTGATATGAAACTTAGGGTATTTATAGTGGCTTAGGAATCGTCTGATTGGTGAATCATGAATTGGATAATGCGGGACCAGCCGCAGCAATCATAAGCACGTGATCCTCTCCAAATTAATTTATAAATAAACTTCACTTTGAGAGCAGGTAAAACAGGCAAAACTGTTTTGAGGCAAAAGTTTCATTTTGCAAGAGGATTCAATTAAGTCAATAATGTTTTTAAATCATGTACTGGATATGTCCTTTGTTTATTGCTAGTTGTTAGATTTTCAAATGATCCTCTTAATGAAAAATCAAAGAAATTGTTGACAGAATAGACCAACACAGAACCTGCATGTCGGTCCCAGAATGATAACACAGACACAATGAAGTGCGTTTATCCAAAGCCCAGTTTATTCAGAGAAACTATATCAGGGGATAAGCTCATGTCCTTAGCTCACCCTACACAAATATGTGATTACCTCATTTATCGGAAAAGCTTGTTTTCGACATTGACTTAACAATAGGAAACAGATGTTAAAGTTGCTGCTAATACTAGTCAAAAGACTTCCATGCAAAGCACTCTAATATTAAACACAAGATACATGACATCTTGACTTAGATAAGATAAAATGTTTTTGTTCTTACACCGGTGTATTTATGATGTAGACTTTAGTTTTCAGAGTTTTCAGTAAACTCTGTCTATTTTTTTAGACTCAGTTACATGACTGAAAGAGACCCAGAGGGCAAAACATGCACACAAAAAAATCACAGTACATCCCTGACAAGTTTCTATTTTTTTCTGAAAGGATAAAAACTAAAATATGTGAACATATGGTGGATTTTGGGCACTTAAAACTGATCAATTATTGATGCTATCTGTGCATTTTCTCTTAAAGTGACACTCTAGGAGAGATGATAAACACCTCCAGACCAAATCTCACACAACAGAACACAAGCTCTTCCTAACACTATGAATTGTTCATTCATTCATTTTCAATTCGGCTTAGTCCCTTCATTAATCTGGGGTCGCCACAGCGGAATGAACCGCCAACTTATCCAGCATACGCAGCGGATGCCCTTCCAGCTGCAACCCATCTCTGGGAAACATCCAT
Source organism: Danio choprae (assembly GCA_903798125.1). NCBI lineage: Eukaryota > Metazoa > Chordata > Actinopteri > Cypriniformes > Danionidae > Danio > Danio choprae. Next base: position 6,694 of record CAIGQW010017685.1, read on the forward strand.
ACACACTCATACACTACGAACAATTTAGCTTACCCAATTCACCTGTACCGCATGTCTTTGGACTTGTGGGGGAAACCGGAGCACCGGGAGGAAACCCACGCCAACACGGGGAGAACATGCAAACTCCACACAGAAACGCCAACTGACCCAGCCGAGGCTCGAACCAGCGACCTTCTTGCTGTGAGGCGAACGTGCTATCCACTGCGCCACCGTGAGGCACACTATGAATTGTCACAAATGCTTTTTGCCCAAGAACCACAGCAACATGTCTGTAATTATATTTCAGTTTATAGTAGGGGCAGCATGCTGGCTCAGTGGTTAGCGCTGTTGTCTCACTGCAAGAAGGTTGCTGGTTCGAGTTTTGGCTGGACCAGGAGACCTTTCTGTGTGGAGTTTGCATGTTCTCCCCGTGTGGATTTCCTCCGAGTGCCCAAGTTTTCAACACAGTCCAAAGACTATTAACCACTGAGCCATCAACCAGTCAATCGTTCATTTTCCTTCAGCTTAGTCCCTCTGGGGTCGCCGCAGCGGAATGAACCACCAATTATTCCGGCATGTTTTATATACCCTTCCAGCCGCAATTATTGTTATTTTCTATTTTTTACCAATGATCTTCCTTTGGTTTTAAAGCATGCAAGGGAAGTTATGTATGCAGATGATACAACATTATATCTACCAGCGGCATCGATTGAAAAATTATCTGCTGATTTAGATGAGGAGTTACAATTGGTGGTAAAGTGGGTACAGAATAATAAGATGCTTTTAAATTTGACAAAAACCAAAAGTATTTGGATCAAACTTTCAATTTAAATGTAAACCACAATTGCATTAGTCTGTAATGAGTGTGCCTATTGAACAGGTAGAGGAAATTAGGCTTCATGGAGTTCTTCTAGATAGTAGGTTAAAGTGGTCAAAACAGATCAATAAAATGTTAATAGTTATGGAAGAGGTTTATCAATTATTAAGAGATGTGTAAAATTGTTACCACAGAACACAGAACTACCTTGGTAGTGGCTAATGTGGATCCTGATAAAAAAAAAACAGTACTACGGTCAATTTAGTTCATCCAATTCACCTATAGCGCATGTCTTTGGTTTGTGGGGGAAACCAGAGCACCCGGAGGAAACCCACACCAACACGAGGAGAACATGCAAACATCCACACAGAAATGCCAACTGGCCGGGACTCGAACCAGCAACCTTCTTGTTGAGAGGTGACAGTGCTAACCACTGAGCCACCGTGCTGCCCACTCAATCAATCAATCAATCAATCAACCAATCAATCAATCAATCAATCAATCAGTCAATCAATGAAATAATTTGTGTTTGTTGTTCATATGAGAGACAGCCGTAGCCTAATGGTTATAAAGTTGGACTTTTGATCCAAAGGTTGCAGGTTTTTGAGTCCCTCGAGCAAGGCACCGATCCCCCAACTGCTCCCTGTGCAGCCCGTTACTCATCTGTGTGTTCACAGATATAAATTGCTTTTGGATAAAAGTGTAAACGTAAGGTTTTATTTTCCAAATTTTACCATCTAAGAAGGACAAGATAATGGTTTATTACTGTTTTCTACTGATGAGGAAAATTATGGAATTCAATTCAATTCTAACTTCCACACTTATAACTGTATATAGGACTTTTGTTTCTTACTGACCACTCTAAGAAGACTGCTGAACAACATCTTCAAAATCTGTTGAAGACTTTCTGTTCTTCTGATGGACAGTTAACATCTTTTGTAAAACTAATTGAAAAAGCACCCACCTTCTGGCCATTGTTCACATGTCTTTTTATTTCAGAATGTTATAGAAAGACAACATAAGGATACGTCAACTTAGACTATGTGGTAGGATGAATGTTGTTTTTATGAAAGTTCATGTTCAGATGTATCTGCTATGATCACTGGGTTTCATTCTTAGTGATTATTGTATTGCATATGGACTATATTACTGTAATTGTATTTAAAATATTATTTGATCTCAAAACAAGGCGCTTGAAAATAATTGGACTGAAATTCATATGTATATTTTCTATAAAATAAATTAGTAATGAATTTAGTTACACTTTTTCCAGACAAGGCGGTGTAGTTTTGCATTTTGTTTTCCCTTAATAATAAAAACCTTAATTTTAAAACTGCATGATGTGTTTATTTGTTTTATCTTTGACAAATATTTAGATGCGTTTGATGATCTGAAACATTAAAGTGAGACAAACATGCAACAAAAATAAGAAATCAGTAAGGGGCAACACTTTTCACACCACTGTACTGTATATACATTTTGTATATGTACAGTGCTCAGCATATATGAGTACACCCCATTTTGAAAATGAATATTTGTATCCATTTCTCAGTGTATATAAGCAATGTATTTTGGTGCATTTAAACAAAACAGATTTAATAAACAGATATATTTATTAAAATAATACTTTAGTCACCAAACATATTTAGAAATTGAAAGATAATACAATTAAATTCAAGCAAAATATTGCAAAAAAAAAAAATTACAACCTACAAAATTTCAACAAGATTTTTCAATTTGTTTTGCTTCTCTTGATTTTTTCTCTTTTTTTTTAATTGTATTTAATATTTCTCTATAACATATACATTTGTCTGTACTAGTTTTTGGACCGTTATTATGAGTGAAGTTTATTTATAAACTAATTTCGTGAGGATCACGTGCTTATGATTGCTCACAGCTGGTCCAGCATCAGCTCACGATTGATTCACCAATCAGATGATTCCTAGATCACCATAAATAATCAGAGTTCTCTTATCTCAGTACCTTCGTCTTGAAGAGAGTTCTCTTATCTCAGATCTGCCCGCGTGCTAACCGCTTTCGCGGGGAGCAACGGGGGTGGCTTGGAAGCCACGATCTCAGCTGTGCAACAGCCATGCCCTCACAGTGAGACCATGAGCACCACATCAACATGCTGGAACCCCAGACCTGTGATGCGATACCCGTGCCCATCATCCGGAGATAGGAATCACCGCATCCAGAAACGACGTGTTGATTGACTGTGTTGCTCTCTTAGGGAATCTGCTCTTTTAATGGAAACTGCTCTTTTGTGCACTCCAGCGAAATGGCCAGGGGACGGGAAAGCCCCGATCAACCGCTGCTGTCGCCTCATCTCCTGCACTGGTGAGTAAACTGGTTTCAGTCTGGAAATCAGGTTGGCAGATAGAGTGTCTTCAGTCTCGTGGGAGGCTCTGAAGCTAAATTCTAGATGCTTGCTCCTCAGCAGGCACTGATAGGCGCTAATGACTAATCAGTATCAGCTGTGAAGCTGAGCTCTGCCAATTCATTTGGCATTCATTGGCCCGTTTTCCTAATCGTCAGAGTGATTGGTCGTCTGGCATACTCCCATAGTCTGTTCCAGACACACGTTGGAGTTCCCATATGAAGGGGAACATGCAAAATTCACACAGAAATGCCAACTGACCCAGCCGGGACTCGAACCAGCCACCTTCTTGCGGTACCACTGAGCCACCATGTTGCCCCAGACCATAATAATTATCTGAAAATAACAGCACACTTTAGAATGTTCATCAGCCAATCAGAATGAAGCAATTCATTGTGCGCTTGTATTGTCAATGAGTGTAACCCAGAATGATTAGAAAAAAGCTGGATAATTAAAAAGCATAATAAAACATTATAGTGTTAAAGATCAGCCAAAAACCCATTAACTTGTAAAATATTATTATAATCTTACCATTGTAAATCAGGCTAAGATTAGGACAAAGTTGACTATAGATTTTTTTTAATAGATTTATTATTATTATTATTATTTATTATTATTATTATTATTATCATCATCAATACTACATTTTCAGTTATTGATAACCACAACAATAATAATACAAACAATAATAATAGATGGACCATTTGTCTCATAAGGTCAAAGTAGAGCAGGTAGGAAGTCTTTGCATAGTTGTACAGTTGTACAGTCTTGTTCTCTGTTCCACTGAGCTGTGCTGATGAGCTAATTCATTCGGTTGACATGCATTCATTCCACAACGTCATGTACAGAGATGGCGCGTATCTCCCATTTTTCAGTCAGCGCCTATGCAATAGGTGTCAGGACTCTGCCCCAAAAAGAAGAACAAACATGACCGAAGTGGCAGAGCTGGGCACTGCTCATGTCTTGTCATTTAAGTGTCTCGTGTCTTTGTTTCGTTCTTGTCTTACGCGCGCTCCCGATAAGGCTCAGTTCGCGCATGCTCGCTTGTCCTGGTGTGTTCGCGGCATGCAGTTTCGTTCTCAGTGCTTCAGTCAAGTTGGTTTCTGTTTCAGTTTGCGCTGGGATCGGAAAATGCATGTCGCATTTTGTGAGTGGACGGTAAAGTGTGCTCGTGTCTTACGTCGCCGTTGTTTTGTGTGAACACGCGGTTAATGAATGCTCTCACTGGCTAATCCAGTTTCATCATGAAACAGACTAACAGGGACCATGCCGTCACATGAAACTTGTGCCATGTGCTCTCGTCTATTGTCTACTCCCTCCCACCTTGCTATCCCATTATTAATTAATTCTGTTCACCTGTTTGTTTGCTAATTTGTATTTCCTCATGTCTGCTGTCCTGTGCCAGTTCATCTTCACTCTTCCTTGAAGTCGTCTTGTCCTGTCCAGCCCTGATCCTTGCCAGCCCAACCAAGTTTGTTTTTACCTAATGTTTTACCCCTATGGGTGGTTTTTGTTGCTTTTTATTTTTATATTAATAAACCCATCTTCTTTAATTCATCTCCTCCCTACACATCCCTGACAATAGGTCTAATAGGTTTTTTGTTCACACCAAATGTATTTCTCGGAAATTCATGCCTTGTGTATGTCATGAAACTTTAGTCTACTGTTTATCTGGTTTTACCTGAAATACTGCGATTTCTCTTTTAAGAGGTTGTGCATGTGCAGATGTCAAAAAACATACATGCATGTCTGATATGATGGATTTTCAGGTTTGGTTGCAATTTAATTATCTTTTTTTAAAGTCTTTTCACTCCTTCCAAGAGATCTGGTGCAGCAACAAACATGGTAAGTGTTAGTGGGAGTTCAGTTTTTGTCACTTTGAATGTATTAAAAAAACAACAAGGTAAACAAATTCATTTTCTCTTGTATTGTTGGTCAGCTCTGTTGAAAGTAATGCAGTTGTAGCTTGTACAGTTCCAATTCATTTATTCATTTTCTTTCAGCTTAGTCCCTTTATTCATCAGGGGTCGCCACAGCGGAATGAACCACCAACTTTGGACTGGGGGAAACCGGAGCACCCCGAGGAAACCCACGCGAACATGCAAACTCCACACAGAAACGCCAACAGACCCAGCCGGGGCTCAAACCAGCGACCTTCTTGCAGCTACTTGTTGACTTGACAAAATTTGAATGTAAAAAACCCATTAAATAATTATATTTGGAAATTACAAAGACATCAGGGATGTCCTCGTAACCACCGTGATACAGTACAACTATGTCATACATGTCATTATACAAGAAACTGTCCTTGTGAACCACCAAAACCAGTACACATACACGCATCCAAACAAGGGTCCACAAACTACAATATAATACTATATTTCCTTTACAATATACACTACCTACAGCAAATAATTTTTTGTCAAAGTCAAAATCACTACCAACGTCATTACATGTGGCCTTGTGACTGTACAGAATGATTTATAACTTTAAGGTTTATTTAAAAGCAAATTATTTGCAAATGCCTCTGATAAAAGTAGCTTTTAATTTAAATTGAATTTAAAAAAAAAATATTATTCAAACTTAAGACCTTAATATGAAAGACGTTTTACAATCTATAATTTTATTGCATGCAGCTTGATATATTTTACTATACGAGGGGAGTCTGTTAGATCAAATTTACATGACTATCTGTGTGAGTGACTCTCATGCGGTCTACTTTACTACAGTCAAGCACTCTTTGTTAGCTCTAGCTGTAGATAGAAGTGCAGGGATCCTGTGGTATCTCTAGGTGTAAAATACCAAAAAGAACAGTCTCATATTCACCACTCTCAAATCTCAGAGGAGCTTCAGTAAGTTCACTGCGTCTTCTCCACAGCCTACGATGGTAAGTAGAGTCGCAACAATTAACTGTTAGTGCACTTAAATTGTTAATTTACTTTTTTTTTTTTTTTTCTTGTAATTGCTTCCATTATTTCCATTGTAATTTAATTAACACTAATTAATTAGCAGTTGTGCTAATAACTGCACAGCGCCAAATGATGACTACTGATTATTTTTATTTGACTTTTGCTCATTTTAGGTCTTCTCAGTGCTTTCGAGTGTCCTACTGGGCATTATGTTGCTGTGTCGTATTGAAAGTGTGGCGAATGAAGAGGTGGACATTAACACCCTTTTCGAGATTCAAAAATATTTTCATTATAGGTATGTTTTCATGTCGATGTAATAACACTGTACAGTATGGTTGTATTTGTCATTATATGCATTATTTAGCTTTAAATGATTTAGTATTCATAATCATAATTAAAGTGGTTTTCCTAGCACAAATAAACACATAAACCATATAGTGTATATCAAATATTGTCTAATGACCCCTTTAATGCTTTCAATGCACTTAGAAGTTTTAATATTAAGAAATGAGTATGTTTATACATAAACCAATATTAGGCACCACTGTAAGGAGTACTTTGATTGTGTTTAATGTTTAAAGATATGTTTTAAGAACATGATAGCATGCAGAACGGTGGCTTAGTGATTAGCACTGTTTGCTCACAGCAAGAAGGTCGCTGGTTCGAGTCACGGTTTCTGTGTGGAGTTTGCATGTTCTCCCCATGTTGATGTGGGTTTCCTCCTGGTGCTCCGGTTTCCCCCACAGTGCAAACACATGCGCTATAGGTGAATTGGATGGACTAAATTGGCCGTAGTGTGTGTGTGTGTGTGTGTGTGTGTGTGTGTGAGAATGTGAGAGTGTATGGGTGTTTCCCAGTACTGGGTTGCGACTGGAAGGGCACTGGCTGCGTAAAACATATGTCGGAATAGTTGGCGGTTCATTCTGCTGTGGTGACCTTTGATAATCAGGGACTAAGCCGAAGGAAAATAAATGAATGAATGCATTATAGCATGCTATAGGTTTCAGCATGCATGTTTGATTGCTCTGATATGTTGCATTTATATAAATGATTAACTATTAAATATTCTTTTTTTTTTATATACAGTTATGAAATTGGCATGCAGTATGCAGTAGCCATCAATGTCCAGAAGGAGGAGTGTCAAATCCGTCATGACCTATCAAATGGCCAATATCTGACAAACGACCACTTTCTGACACAAGACAGGACTGAAGATGTTAAGCCTTACATACAATCTAACAATCTAAATGTCTACATAGGCAATGAACTCATTGCTACAGGGGTTCATGCAGAAGCACATTCAGAGTATTTACTGATGAATCCTCCAAATAATTCTCCTTTGACACACTTGTTGAAGAAAAGGGAGGATGGATGTGTGGTTTTCTACACTTTACTCTCTCCCTGTGTAGACAAGTGTCTTAACAGTAACGTTATACTTGCAGGTCTTGAGGAATTACAGAATTATCAGGGAATGAAAGCTTTTGTTTACACGCATGTCTATGACCAAGATCAGAACAACCCAAACCTACGTAATGAACTGCAAAAGATTGCTCATCGTGTGCCACTTTACCGCTGTGGCATACATGGTTGTATCTCTTGTGGAAACAATGTGATAGATGCATGTTTATAGAATTAGGTCTGACTTATGTTGAGTTTCTTCAGTGCTTTAACTGATGTGTGCTTCTGCACTGGAGTTTCTGTATCCGCTGAGACATTTGATGATACATTGCAATGCTCTAGTTGATCAGTTTATATGCTGCCTTCATTAAAAAACTTAATTAAACTTAATGAAATTAGTGAATTTTTTCAGGGGGAAGTTAATGGATCTCTTTCATTTGATTTAAGAAATGTGAAGTTCTTATCATGAACTCTTATCACAGTGTACTTTAATCCTCTGTTTTTAAAGTGCTTGGTTGTTCATGCTTTGGGTAACAATATATTCATGGCTTTTGCTGCTTGCAGAAATAAACTTATACTCACCATATTTTTAGTTTGGTCCTTTATTTGCACCAATGCCGGTGCCTGTGGAGAGATGGGATAATCGGGTGATTTTGCACAACGTTTTCCTGTGTAGAAAAATGTGGCTCAATAATTGAGCTCAAAAAAACATGGATTTAAAAAGTTCTGTTTTTTGCCATGTCAAATACAATTTTGTATTTCAAATACATTTAAACTTTTATTTTTGTATTTTCAAAATGCAAAATGCCTTTTGCCAAACAACCTCTTTATTACTGCTGATTTCTTGTATTAATCAGGTTATACAAAAATAAATGCAAGATTAAATGCATTTAAATACAACATACTATTACAAAATAATAGTATTTTGTATTTCAAACAGATGTACTCAAAATATTGTCAATTACTGCAGTCTAATAAGAAGGTTAATTGGTAAACAAATATTTTAATTAAATAAAATTACAAAAAATACTAAGATTAAACACATTTAAATACAATTTAAATAAAAAAATTCAAAGGTATTTAAATACGAAATAATCCCATCCCATCCCTGAACTAGATTATATAGAATTCTAGCTAACGTTAGTCATCATGTAAACATTAGCTTACCTTGTCACTGCTGCTGTTGCTAATTAGCTTCCTGAAAGCAGGAGATTCCACCGTTGACAATGGTAACATGTCCTCGACAACATACTCTGCCACAAGTGGTATGATGGCAGACCGAGAGAAACTTAATTTCTGCTGCTTTGGCTTATTACTCTCGTCCTCCGTTTTCTTTCTCTTCTCTGTAAGTGGAGTGGTCGCATGGCAATGCTCGAGATGTTTTTTTAAATTGCTAGCGCTATTTCTCGATGTCGATAATTCTCTCGGGTTTATAAAAAGGTTGCATTTGACAATAACGTTCTTCTTGTCCTTATCTCGGACAAAATCGAAGCAATGCGTGTACGTCCATCTCGCGAATGTACTGTCTTCTGCCATTTTCATCTATTTGCCACTGCGCGAAATATGTAAGTAATTATTGATGATTGGCCATTATTCTTAATTATAAGAAAACAATGCACTTCTGAGGTGTGTGTGTGTGTGTGTGTGTGTGTGTGTTTTTACATCTAGTTTTTGCTTGCCCACTAGACACTATGCAACAGTAAATTAAGTACAGATAAAGTTTGGTTCTATTTGTAGCTCTCTGGAAATGTGATTTTTTATTTTATTTTATTTTTGTATTTTTTTCCCCTTGTGGCCATGATGCAAAGCATTATTTTCTAATAATTCATCAAATCGAGGTCAAGTATTCAGCTTATTCTACATTTCCCAGACCTGATTACACTGTTCAGATATCTGTGTTATTTGTCTTCAAACTGCTCCTGTGTGTAGAACTAGTTTCACATCTCATTAAGCATAATTTTATTTTAAATAACTGAAATAATTAAAGAGATCTGGTGAATGGGAAATCTGGTGATTTTAAAATAATATGTCATACATGCAACATATGCTTAATAATTGTATGTATATGTATATTTTTGTCAACCAATAAAATTACAAAAAATGCATAAAATTGCATAAAAGCTCAAATATATTATAATATTCTATAATACCCA
>CAIGQW010017687.1:0-10902 GCA_903798125.1 Danio choprae
TATGTATATATATATATGTGTGTGTGTGTGTGTGTGTGTGTGTGTGTGTGTGTGTGTGTGTGACTGGGGCGTCATAGTGGCTCTGTGGGTAGCACAATCGCCTCACAGCAAGAAGGTCGCTAGTTCAAGCTTCAGCTGGGTCAGTTGGCATTTCTGTGTGGAGTAAATGTAATACTTTACTTTCCACCTCTGTCAAAAACGTAGACACACAACGATAATTACAGTATATTATTAACTGAATGTTATTGAGAATTGATGATAAACACCTGCTATTAACAATCAGAATCACTATGTGGGCCTAGTGAAGGCTTCCTGTGGGCTTTCATATGCAAGTGAGCACTTGAAATCCGCGTCTATCAGCTTATCCATCAGTGGATTGATTGCTCATATTTCTACACAGTGTAGCTGATAGACATGGCATGCATGCCCCATCTTTTTGTTCTTTATAATCTTATTCTAAGATGTTATCCTGTGTTGCCTGCTGAATTCTCTTGATCTCGTTTGTCTGTTTATTTTATCCTATTATGTATTATTTTTATTTGTTGTGTTTCTATTCTTTGTCATGCATTTTGGTCAAGCATGCTTGTGTTTAAACATGATTTATAAATTAACATTGTTGGTGTGCTTAAAATGAGTTTACCATGTGTGTCGATCTAAAATATCAAGTTAATTCTTATATAACTTAAATAGGTGTGTTTAATGTAAGTTAGGGTGAGATAAAATTTAAATTTGTATTAAACGTAAAAATTTCAAACACTGAAGATGAGACATACCCTGATGACCTACAGCTTCTCCCAAGATTCTAAAGTGTGCATTTGCATTTTTTGGTGCATTTTGGACACACCATAAGGCCACACAACACGATTTATGATTAGATCTGTGTCACAAGTGACACAACTGATTCTGGTAAGTCATGTGATAATAGCCCCTTTCACACATATAGAACTTTCTGGAAAATTACAGGCAATTTTCCAGAAAGTGATCATGTTTAAACAGACCCTTTTTGAAAATACAGGTAAATTCATTCTGGCAATGTTCCAGAAAGAGAAGTTGTAACATTACCGGTAATTTGCCAGAATGCTGCTCTGTGTGAACACAGAAGAAAAATTGCCGGAGAAAAATTGCTGTGAGACGTCTACTCCAGCCAATCAGAACATTCAGACGCATTCATATCCACACTGTTTATGAAAATAAAAGCCTTTGATTATTTTTCCAGACACATTTAGCTACTAGATGTTAGTCAGATAACATTTCTGTGTTTCTTCTGAATGCCAACTGTGTAAAAAATTATCGATAAAATGCTTACGATAAACTGCTGTTTGTTTGAGACAGTCCTAGCTGCAGCCCGCAGTTTGAGGACATAGTTGACCAGGGCCGCTATGTAGTTGACGATTGCCTACAATTTCCCCTATCTTAAACCCAACCGTCACAGTAGTATGGGCGCTACCTTAGTGGGTGGTACAAGGTCTGCTATGTAGTTGACAATCGCCTACACCTCCCCCTACCCTAAACCCAACCGTCACAGTAGCAAGGTCTGCTACGTAGTTTACAATTGCCTACGTCATCAAGCTGCAGCTGCATTTGAGCTGGCTGCAGCCAGGACATCTTGGTTTGTTTACCTTCAAGCTCTGCTTCAGTTGCTTGACACATGTGCACATGAAGTGGAGTGCTCCGGTGAGTGCCAGCACACACATATTATGTACATCTCGACATGCAAAAGTGTTCCTTCATGTTTTCATCAAAGTTGTTCACAATACTTAACCATCTACAGAATTTGTAATGTCGTCAAATGTGTAAACATTTAGCTGCAGTTAGCGCTTCTGCCTTGGGATGTCTTTGGGACAAAGCAGCTGCATGAATGCTAAAGCTTTAAATAAAAGTGAACCATGAACAAAAGCCCGACCCCTTCTATGTTTACAAATACAAGCGCAGCCGTTTAGAGGCCATTTCTGGATAATGATTTCAGAATTTGCTAGCATTTTGGAATAAATGTGTGAATGGTCTTTTCTGGAAAAATTCCGGAATGTCCTCGCCTGTGTGAACAGCGCTTTTTTGAATTTACCGGTAAAGTCATTCCGGAAATTTTCCAGGTATTTCCCGGTATCACTGTGTGAAAGTAGCACACACACACACACACACACACACACACACACACACACACACACACACACACACACACACATAATTTATCTATCAGTCTAACACCATCTAATAAGGATACCATGACAACTGACAGACATATTGTACAGAACAGTGGGTTTATTGTTTTCCTTTCAATATGCACCCACTACATATATATGTTTTCAACCGTCTACATCATAGGTCTCAAACTCATTTCCTGGAGGGCCGCAGCTCTGCACAGTTTTGCTCCAACCCTATTAAAACACAACTGATCCAAATAATCAAGGTGTTCAAGAGTAGTCTTGAACACCTAAATTTGTTGAATCAGGTGTGTTTAATTAGGGTTGGAGCAAAACTATGCAGAGCTGCGGCCCTCCAGGAAATGAGTTTGAGACCTATGCTCAACATCTTCAAACTATCCCTAGTGAAAAGCCATTTGCAAAGGACTCTTGCAGTATAACACTATAAAACCACTAGTTAACTAAGAGTACATTAACAATGATTGCAGGCCTAGTGGTTAGAAAGTCAGTCTTGTGATTCAAAGGTTGCAGGTTTGAGTCCCAGTACCCCCAGAGACCAAAGATTGGTGGGGTGTGTCTGTATGTGTTCACCACTGTACTTGGCTACAGCACAACTTTTCTTCCTTCCTTCACAAACTACTTATTTACAACAAGTATTATACAAGCAAACTACTAGTATACTCATACGATGAGCTAACTTTAACTGCATAGCCTAGAGACCTAGTTAAACAATGAATCAATGTGGGACAATGTGGGAGTCTTATTTTGAAAACGGAAGAAGCAGCGTAGTCAAAGCCAGCCACAACAATTTGTTTTCTGTACATTACTAAGCAATGACAATTTACTAAGCAATTTAGAGCTCGTCAAAATGTAGAGTTTGGGATATACAGATTATACATTTATTCAGTGCCACCCTGAAGATGAATTAAAAAAAAGACAAATATGCAAAAATGTTTTTCATTTTGACATATTAATTTGCTTAACCCATTGGCAGATTATTTTGCTCGTTTTAAGGAAAAACTCATTTAATTTTGAGATATAGTAAGACAATAGTTTTGCTTGTCTAGAAAATGCTTCTTGATTTAAGAATGTTTAGATATTTGGACTAGAAACAATAAAAGTATACTCTAAAACTATATTAAAGCAAAAAAAAAATCATGAAGATATAACTTAAGTGGCTGTAATCCAAAATTTACAATGTCAAAAATTGCATGAGTACCAGTATACATCAGGAATCTTATGATCAGGAATCACCTAACCTAAACCTCTATATTAAAATTAATTACAGATCAACTTGTTAACTTCCAAGTGTTGTGAGAATGTGTTTGTGTGTGTGTGCACGCAATAGGAATTAATCAGCTTCAGCATTCAGTAATGAACACACACTGAGTGCAGAGGTCTTTAGATGAAGCTATAGCTTTAAAGTTTTTACACCAGGCCTCGCAGTCAGTCAGCGATAACACACTAACCAGAACACTCCTTCTTATTTCTCTCTCTCTCTCTTCCTAGCCTTCACCTCTTTGCTCTTTCTCTTGTTCTGTCTGGCTCTCAATCTTTTCACATCAGCAACACTTAGCTTCCAGGCCTCACTAAGGCATGAGACTGCTCGTATACTTTACTGATAATAAATTTATGAACCAAACCTAGAAGGGAGGAGTATTAAACGAGCGAACGAATCGCCGCAGTTCACTTTACCAAGCCGGCATATCCTTTTCATCAACAAAAATAAGTCTTCAAAGGCAGTAAAAGCATGCTTAGAAAGTAAAGGGCCATTTGAGTGAGTATAGAGAGAATTGTAGAGGTGGGGGTGGGATAGATATGATCCAGTACGAAACACCCCACCACACTCTCATCTAAAAGCTAAACCCAGCCTTTGAAAAACATACAGGGCCTTTAATAATTCAGTCTTTGGAGAGATTGAGTAGCTTCTTTAGCGTAAAAATCTGCAATCTCCTGACATAAGATCAGTCCCCATGGGGGCTTCGTGCTGAGTCTCATGCAGGCTCCTTGAGTTCTCACATCAGTACGCATTGCGCTCCGAGACACAATTCTGCACTTACAGCATTCCCAGTGTTCCCTTCCAGATCAATAATTATTGTAATAAACAATGACACACAAATAGTTTTACGCACAAACAGTCATCATTTCACAAGTAGGTGAAGTAACAACAGATTTGAGAGAGTGAAAAAAAAAGGAATTATTAGCAATTATTGAAGTTGACTGCCGACTTAACTGCTGTGCCCCACCAATAGTAGGCTGTAAATATTTTACAAATTTGCACCCTAAACACATTCATATTTTATCAGGTTTTTCAAGCAGTTTATTCTCAAAGCAAAGTGTTGGACTGCATAATTATTTCAGTTTAGCATGTTTTTTTGACCTATTACTTACATAAATACAAGAATTTGAGTTATTGCTCCTCAGAGGGCTAATTTGAGCTAAGGCATGCATTAATTAATATAACCTAGATGGAAAAAACGGATATCCCTAAATAAGCTCTTGGTGAACATCCAGCATGATTGCCTTCTTCAAAGGAAATTGGCACAATTACTGCGCAGAAAGGTGCTTCATATTTTATGCTCTCAGAATCGCTCCCTTCAAATTGGCAGGTAGCCTGCCTTCACACAGATCCCAGGAGAATGTGTTTCACATCTATCAGTAACCAAAATAATTATGTTGCATTGCAAAGAAGGCCAGAAGATGCATGCAAAACAACATAGGGGCACATTAAGTCAAATATGAATTCAAGGACATGCTACAAACACCTTGTGTGTTATTGAAAAAAGTCAAACCCCATGTTGATTAGGATACAAACGAACTTGTTAATGGGTTATGTTCAATTTTAAATACTGATATTCAAATATTCAGTCTCCATTTTTGACCCATTGCTTTCCTGTTATAGTCTTACGTCCAAAATTGACTTCAGTTGTTACGAGTTATAGTGTGAATGATGTGAATTTTGTCATCAGAGCTGTATGTGCTTACTCTACAAGCATAACCCAATTTTCCAACAAGCATCCCCCAATTTTCCAATAGTTTTTGCACTACTTTGTTTGTCCACAAGGTGTCAAGACTTGACTGGGACATTGTTTCAAAGTAAAAAACAATATAGACAGAATAAGAGCAACATACTACTGAAGACAGCTAAAACAATTGACATTCAATGTTGACGAACACTTGTGTGAGGGAATTAAATTCTCTAGCTGACCCCCCATGTGAGTTTTTATTTTATGTGATCATTATTTGGAATTATTTAGATTTTTTTCTTTTAATGTAGACAAACCATGTTCATCTCATGACAGCCTGTATGACTTTTGAATATATTTTTTGTTTTTATACTTTTTTATTTTTGCAAATACCCAAAAAATTCCTGAGAATGTTTTTAAATATCTGATATTCCAATTCTCAAATATGTGTAAGAACATGTATTTTGTATTTATTTCTGTCTGGATGCTTTACTATCCCACACAAGAGGAGAGTTTAACCATTTTACACATTTTCAGTGCCCCGGCTGAATTTGGCTGTTTAACTGGAAGAAGAATAGAGTAAGTTTTAAATAGAGTAAAAACACAGATAAATTGTGATTTATGACAAGCACTACGGATCTGTCTCTGGCTTAAGGCTGATTTCTACAGTACTTTCGCCTGGTTCTGCAACCTGAGCCTCCACTGAGTGCGCGCACAGCAGAGAGTTGTGAAGACTTTCATACTTGACACGTTCGCTGTTATACTATTATTTGTAACAACAGAGGGCGACTCGGAGTAACTGTCATGATGAAACGGTAGTAAAGAAGAAGTCAGTGAGTGGACTTTAATTGTTGGTTAAATTAAATAATTTATCTCTATATAAAGCGAATAAGTTGTGAATAATTTTGGACACATGTTTGCGGTTAGTACAGTTGGGGAAATTGACAACTTTTAAGGCTACATTTTACAAGCTACCTAAGTACTTAATGCAAAACCTTTTATGCAATTAAAACAAAACAATTTTACTTAAAAAGACTTGGACAACCTTTACACAAAATATGACCTTGGACAACCTTTGCACAAAGTTCAGATGCAAAAACCTCTAAGCTAAGGTTTTCTTCAAAAATTAGCATTTTTCTCAATCTCCTATGTTTATGTTCAGTCATTTCACTTTAAAGGCAAGAAAAAATAACCGACTCATCACCTTAAACATGAAGTTACGAAATCTACACACAGGAGTCTGAGAAAAATGCTCATTTTAGAAGAAAATGTTAAATGGCACTTAGAGGTTTTTGCATTGTAACTCTTTGTATACATTGTTTTTCCTCAAAGCTTCAAAAGAAACATCAAGGACACATCAGGCAGTTGTTTTGGATTTCTAAAGGTGCGAACATCCTTCAACACCACGATGACATCACATACGCCACTTGCACCCAAGTGAACTTACGGATACATCGAGTTAAACGAGCCTTTAGTGCATGCCAAAACGGTAGCGCAGATTTGAATTTAGCAGCTGAGCATGTGACGCATACAGCATTCTAATCACACTGGTGTGATCATAAGGTCCAGGGACTTAGATCGCTACAAAGGGTTAAGTAAAAACAAAATATTAAAGTCTACATTTGTGGTAACTAAAAGAAAATTATCCACTGCATACATATGCAAGCAATTTTCCATTTCCACAGACCAACTGCCCCCTAGTGGTTGGGAGCATTTGTGTTGTGTCAATTCAAATGTGATTGTGAATTTATATTTGCTTTAAAAATTGCATTGTGTTTTGGCTTAATTCAGTTGTGTTTTGGCTTGATTTCATTGTGCTTTAGCTTGTTTCCACTGTATTGTGGACTTCTGCTTGTTTCCAGATTTTGTTGTGTTGTACATTATTAGATAATGGAAGTAGAAGAGGAAGTATAAGTGCCATAGAAAATTTTCTTCTAAAATTACAATTCATTTTTCAAGCTCCTGGGCATAGCTTCAGTCATTTATTTTACTTTTATGTCAAAAAAGGTTGCTTTCATTCCTTCAAAGTTAAATAACTGTACATAACCATAGGAGGCTGAGGAAAAAAAGGCTCATTTTAGAAAAAAATGAATAATTTTGTATCTGAACTCTTAAATTAAAATTTAAAAACACAGGGCAAGCGATTTGTGTGTGCGAACGCAAACATATACATAAAAAAAGTACACTTTGGGTTTGGATGTCTCAATGCCACCAGTGGAAGGTTTTTCTGCCAGACCTTGTTTTCTCTCTCCTTCTGTAACAAATGCATTGTGTGCTCATGCTAACCCAATCCATCACTCCTATTCCGCCATGAAAAAAGCACTTTCCAGGGGTGTGTTTTTTATTTTTGCCAGCACTGCTGTTCCTACAGCACTCGAGAGACCACGCTGATGGACACTCTGGTCAGCGTAGGCAAGGTGCTGAGGGATGAAGGAATACACTACCAACGTGCATCCCCTCCAAACCCCCGCACCAAAACTGCCTCCCCCAGCCCACAGCTCTCTCTGAAGACCACTTCCATGTCCCTTGGGTGTCATCCTTATGATAACCTGTGCACTATTAAATTCCCCAATGGGCTACAAGTCTGTCAGCATGCAGCCGTGACACACAAGAAGGATGCTTTTAGGAGAACATATAGGCATTGAGGTGTTTATGAGTGAGCAATGAAGAAGCAAAAAAAAAAAAAAAAAAACAGGCTTCACAAATCAGAATTCACATAGACAACTTGAAGTACCACTAGGGCTAATGATATAAAGGCTACATAATAAAGACATTAAAATAGCTACATGTGCGAGTCATATTCATGTGGGTTTCATTTGTGTGTGAAAAACGTTTAGAAATTCATAATATATGGCAATATAAAAAAAATGATTAAATTAATAAATGTAATTAATTTAAAAAGATTATTATTAATAATAATATATTTTTTTTAAATGAAATTAAAAATGTAACAATTTGATTAGATAGATGGCTGTATATTTAATACAATATATTGCCCAGACCTCTGATATATCTATCTGCATACCTCTGATTATTAATAGAAATCTGTACATATATTTATCTATTATAAATCTCTGTTCATAGTTAATACAACCTGTATATAATGTTCATAGTTCATCCATCTGTGAATATTACCCATAGGTTTTCTATAATTGCACTTTATAACTTATACATATATACTGCACTTGCTGCAATTGCACTCCTGGTTAGACCTAAACTGCATTTCGTTCCCTTGTACTTGTACATGTGTAATGACAATAAAGTTGAATCTAATCAAATCTAATCTAATCTAATATATGTAAAATAAGTTAATTGAATGAACTAAATTGGCTGTAGTGTATGAGTGTGTGTGTGTGTGTGTGTGTGTGTGTGTGTGTGTGTGTGTGTGTGTGTGTGTGTGTGTGTGTGTGCGTGCGTGCGTGCGTGCGTGCGTGCGTGCGTGCGTGCGTGTGTGTGTGTGTGTGAATGAAAGTGTGTATGGGTATTTTCCAGTATTAGGATTGCGGCTGGAAGGGTAAAACAACGGAATAGTTGGTGGTTCATTCCGCTGTGGCAAAAAAATTAAAGACAAACAATAAACTATCATGTCATAGATGACTAGTAATATAATCTACCTTTTAATACAGTCTGCAATTTTTTTCCCATTTATGAAGCCAATTCCTTGCAAGTAAAAAAAAAAAAAAAAAAAACACTATTCCATTGACATTGCATTAAGAGAAGATGTCGTTTACATGTTTCAAACCTTGCTTTTGTGCAAGCTGCCAGTAATCTGGGGAGATGTGTGACTATGCATTTGCACCAATTATGCTCTATTAAACCTATTCAAATTGCAGTCTGTTCCAGGTTCGCCCTGACAAAGTGAAATTTGATTTCTAAAACGTTCTCTCGTCTTTTCTGCACAAAGAAGCCGTTGGGGATCGAGGGAGCGATCGCTGGAGAGGGAAGTGGGCTGGAAGGCAAATCTAGGTGATGTGTATGTTCTTAAAGTGCCCCTGGGTCTATCTTGGGTAGGCAGGATCTGACAAAAAGATCTGTAAGGAGGAAAAAAATCCTCCACTCTGCTCAAGCATGGGAAATTAAGCCCAGGTAAAGATTCTTACTTAAAACGCACTCTCAACTCTTTCGCTTCTCCATCTTTTCTCCCAACAGTCACAGGAGAAATTACCAATTGTTTCATTAGGTAAACTCCCAGAAGCACCTGCCGTTAAGACCTGTAGGTTCTGGCTCTGGCCCAGACCGGACTCCCTCGGGTATTTGTTCAAAGGCAAACTCTGCCGAGCCTCCGGGGGATGTTTAACTGATTGCAACAATGAGTATTTAGAGTATTAACTTCTGTGGGAATTCAACAAGTTTGCTTCTGTCAGAAGCTGAATTTAACTGTCAGCTAGATTTACTTTCAAAGGGTCCTGACAGGTAGTAATGACTACTCTTGACGGGTGTTTTTTTTTACTATTATTTCTTCTAACAATCATGCAATTGCTTGGGTGAAGCGAGGAGAATTTGAAGTCAGGAAAGCTCGGTTTATCAGTTTGAATGATAAAGCGATGATTGTCGATGATTCCGGCAGCAATGGAAATTTTATGCCTTGCTAGACTCTTCATATCAAAACCAATATCGAGAGAAAGATGAGGGTGTTTCATGCGATGGAGTATGAATTATTTAATATTTTCTGGTGTGAAATATTGAGGTGAAGTATAATCTCTTTTAGGTGATATCATTTCAATGTTTTTATAGCGCTATTAATGCAAGACACTGAAGGTAAAAGGATTAAAATGAACTAATAGTAATGTGTATACACTGTAAGTATGTGCATATAGCAAAAAAAAAAAAAAGATCTGAAGGTTTTAAATTTTTATTTCATAATTTCTCATATTAGAGTCAAATGTTTTAACAGAGGGGATGTTGGTTATCTCTTTGTATCCTTAATTAAAAAACAAAATACTGTAAACACTCTAAACTGCTGAAAAATAATGATTTTCACAGTTTTTGCAGAATATAATAATGTTTACAATTGTGTATGAACATATATCCATCTGTAAAACCACTGTAAAAAACTCACTGTAACCAAATCATTACAGTAACTAACTGGCAACAGTGTTTCCAGTATTCCACTGTAAAAAAAAAAGCCCAGTAAGGTCTAACAGTGTATTTAACAATTTAAATAAATTCACAAATTCTAATGCAACATCTGCCATGTTAACTAAATTGTACATAGACAATTTTGCTCCCAGTCCCCGTTAATATCTAATCCTGGTGCTAACAAACATAAGCTGGCCAAGTTTGTTATGAACACAGTTGTTATGAACACAGTTGGCCAAGTTACTTCCAAAATGTAATACAATATATATTACTAGTTACTGTAATTTTTGTTACTACTGCTCTGTTTTTAATTACAGTAATTAACTGGCAACGCTGTTGCCAGTTACTCACTGTAACCAAATCATTACAGTTACTAACTGGCAACAGTGTTGCCAGTATTCCACTGTAAAAAAAAAAAAAAAAGCCCAGTAAGGTCTTCCAAAAGGTCAAGTTACTTCCAAAATGTAATACATTATATATTAGTAGTTACTGTCATTTTTGTTGTAATTAGTTACTTTACAATATTAATATCTCAGAAACGTGTTACACTACTTTTGTATTACTTTTAGGCTACTTTTTAATAATTATGTTTTCAAATACATTTTGCTATTAATTGTAATTATTCAGAGAGATTTTTGTTTGCACAAGGAGTCTGACAACAGCCAGTGCTCCACACAGAAATCTAATCATTTTACATCTTTTCTTTTAAATATAAT
>CAIGQW010017689.1:0-10858 GCA_903798125.1 Danio choprae
ACTCGCTACACCCAGAGACTAACCCCTGTTACCGGCTTGCTCTGCTCAAGGGAAGTAATTCTACTGACTCAGTTGATTCTACATTGAACTGTTGCTAGCACCTCGGTGCGAAGATAATTGTGTTTAATAAACACTCTGTGAACTGAACTCTTGCCTCTACCTTCTGTGATCCGTGACAGGATACCTGAACCATATAAAAGATTCCCGGAACATGGACGGTCTCGCTAATACTTCCGGGATCGCCGCTGACTCATACCCGGAAGCAGCGGCGTTGAGCCAGCAGCCCGTGAATCCTCCAGCAAATCCGCTCGCGATGTCGAGCTCAGCTCTCTCCCGTCCCGCCAGTTATGCTGGCGATCCTCAAACCTGTGCTGGATTCATACTGCAATGCTCGCTATATATTGAGACCAACTCCACATCCTTCCCCAACGAAATCTCCAAGATCGCCTTCGTAATCTCTCTCCTCACTGGCCGAGCACTGCAATGGGCTAACGCCCTCTGGGACGCCAGCAATCCAGTCCTTCACTCCTATCACTCCTTCACCGAGCACTTTAAGGAGGTATTCGGCACAGCACTCACATCACTATCTGTCCACGACTAACTCATCTCACTCACCCAAGGAAAGCTAACCATCCACGAATACACTCTTCAGTTCCGCACTCTCGCCGCCAGTAGTGGGTGGAACCAAGTAGCGTTGTTAGCCGCATACCGGCAAGGATTGACACCCAACGTTCGCCAACACCTGGTCATTTACGATGATAACGCGGACCTTGAGGTGTTCATCCGAAAAGCCATCAGCGTCTCCCAGCACCTCAACGCTTGTTCCACCCCTACCATTCACCACAGAGCACCATCTCATCCTCACCCTTCACCATCACTTACCACCATCGTAGTCCCTCGTCTTCATCCTGCTTCATCACCACCCGACTCGGAGGAGCCCTTGATCACTGATGCCTACCACCTTACCTCCGCGGAACGCCACCGACGACTCCGTCTCCAACTCTGTTTGTACTGCGGAGAAGCATCCCATCTTCTCTCCAGCTGTCCAGTTCGTCCTCCTCGTCCAATGGTGAGTGCCTGTTCCATTACTCCATCAATATGTAAAATTCCTCATCTGCAAGCCACTCTAACGATGAACTCTTGTGATTTTCCCGTTAATGTCCTGGTGGACTCCGGAGCTGCTGGAAACTTCATCTCCACGAACTTCATTAGTAAACATCGCCTCCCGACAGTAATCAACGAAACCCGGTATCGCATTTACACTATTCAAAACTCACCATTGGGCGAAGGCCAGATCACCCGCCGGACCCGTCAGGTCACTCTGAGGATCTCCCCAGACCACCGGGAGAAACTCCACCTCTTAGTATTGCCCAGGGCCAATGTCGATATTGTGTTGGGTCGACCCTGGTTGGTCCAACACCAACCCACCATCGATTGGGGCACTGGACAGATCCTCGGCTGGAGCAAGACCTGCAAAGATCACACTCGTCACTCGTCGAATCACCAGTCATCTCTTCCCCTTCACTCAACTGCCTTAGATCACTCTTCCCCGGACCTCACTCGGCACGTTCCTTCCACCTACCACGCCTTCCTGGATGTCTTCAGTAAGGAACGTGCCGCACAACTTCCTCCACATCGGCCCTGCGACTGTAGCATCGACCTGCTGCCCAATGCCAAGCTACCGCACGGTCGTATCTACCCTCTCTCCCGTCCTGAACACGAGGCGATGGAGAGCTACATCAACGAAGCCATCAACCAGGGGTTCATCCGACCATCTAAGTCTCCTGCCGCATCGAGCTTCTTTTTTGTGACCAAGAAGGACGGAGGACTCAGGCCCTGTATCGATTACCGGGTGTTGAACGAGGCTACGGTAAAGTTTGCTTACCCTTTACCACTCGTACCCGCAGCTCTTGAGGAACTTCGGGAGGCGCGAGTGTTTAGTAAGCTGGATCTCCGCAGCGCGTACAACCTGATCCGTATTCGAGAAGGAGATGAGTGGAAGACCGCCTTCATAACCCCTACTGGCCACTATGAATACTTGGTAATGCCCTATGGGTTAGCAAACAGTCCATCGGTTTTCCAAAACTATATGAACGAAATCTTCAGAGACCTCCTCCACAAATGTGTAATTGTATACATAGACGACATCCTCATCTATTCCCGTAATCTAGAAGACCACCGTAACCAAGTCAGCCAAGTATTGCAACGTCTCCGTGAACACAGACTCTACCTGAAAGCCGGAAAATGTGAGTTCCACCGATCCACCATCTCCTTTCTCGGCTACGTGATCTCCGCTGCGGGGGTCCAGATGGAGAACGCCAAGGTGGACGCCGTAAACAACTGGAAGGTACCCCAAACCGTCAAGGAAATCCAGCGCTTTCTAGGATTTGCCAACTTCTATCGACGCTTCATAAAAAATTACAGTACCATATCCTCACCCTTGTCATCACTCCTCAAGGGGGGTCGGAGAACCATCGTCTGGAGCTCCGAGGCGGATCGCGCCTTCCGACTCCTCAAGAGCAAATTTACCACAGCACCCATCCTCAGACACCCTGATCCTACGTTACCCTTCGTAGTCGAAGTCGATGCGGCAGACATAGGAGTGGGGGCCGTACTCTCCCAGTGGTCTAACGAACCCAAAGCTCTCCATCCGTGTGCGTACTATTCCCGTAAACTCACTCCTGCTGAACAAAACTACGGCATAGGGGACCGTGAGTTATTAGCCATCAAGCTGGCCCTCGAGGAATGGCGACACTGGCTGGAAGGAGCAAAATTTCCTTTCACCGTGATCACGGATCATAAAAATCTCCAGTATCTACGAAATGCCCAACGCCTGAACGCCCGCCAAGCTCGGTGGTCACTATTCTTCGCCAGATTTAATTTCTCCATCACATACCAGCCGGGGAGTAAAAACTGTAAAGCGGACGCCCTTTCCCGCCTTTACTCACCAGATCCCGTTCCAGATGCTCCCGAACCCATACTACCACCCTCCATCTCCGTCGCTCCCATACTGTGGAAGATAGACGAGGAAATCCGAGCCGCTACTCTCGAGGAGCCAGCCCCTCCGGGTCTACCACCAGGTTCAACTTACGTTCCGTCCAGTCACCGTCTCATTCTCCTCGAAAGTACGCACACCTCCCTCGGTTCAGGACATCCGGGCAGCAGGCGAACCCTCTCGCTCCTACGTGGGAAATACTGGTGGCCTGGTATGGCCAAGGACGTTGCCCAGTATGTCCGGGGGTGTTCGGTCTGCGCCGTAACCACCACTCCTCACCGTCTGCCTGAAGGCAAACTCCAGCCATTGCCTATTCCCCGCCGACCCTGGACCCACATCGGTATCGACTTCGCTACAGACTTGCCTCCATCACGGGGTCACACCACTATATTGGTGGTCGTCGACAGATTCTCCAAGCAGTGCAAGCTCATCCCGCTCAAAGCTCTACCCACCGCCTTAGAAACCGCTGAGGCATTATTTCATCACGTCTTTCGCAACTATGGTCTCCCCGAGAATATCGTATCCGACCGAGGACCTCAGTTTATTTCCAGGGTCTGGCGGGCCTTCTTCCAGTTGCTAGGTACATCCATCAGTCTTTCGTCCGGCTACCATCCACAGACTAACGGGCAGACCGAACGCAAGATTCAAGAAATCTCTCGCTACCTCCGGACCTACTGTGCCCATCACCAGAACACCTGGAGCCAGTACTTACCGTGGGCAGAGTATGCCCAGAATTCCCTTCGCCAAGCCTCCACGGGACTAACGAGAGGGTATGGGACTCAGCTCACGTCCACCTCCAACGGGCAGTACGGAGACATACAGATGCTGCTAACCGCCGCAGGTTACCCAACCCAGTGTACCAACCCGGGGACAAAGTGTGGTTATCTACCCAGAACATCCGTCTCCGACTGCCCTGTAGAAAGCTACATAGGGCCGTACACCATCCACTCACAGATAAACCCTGTCACCTACCGCCTCAACCTGCCACCTCACTCCCGTATTCCTTCTGCCTTCCATGTTTCACTCCTTAAACCCTTCACTGACCCTGTCTCTCCTCCTTCCACAGACCCAGAGCTGCCTCCCCCTCCAGCACAACCCGAAGTCGTGGGTGAAAACATCTACCAGGTCAAGGAAATCCTCGACTCCCGGCGGCGGGGCAGCCGAATCCAATACTTAGTCGACTGGGAAGGATTCGGTCCCGAGGAGCGGTCATGGACACCCCGGGAAGACATCTTAGATCCCTCTCTCCTCGAAACATTCCACCAGCAACATCCCAACCGTCCAGCTCCTCGAGGTCGCGGTCGTCCACGTCGCCGGTCCAGGGTGCCAGGAGTCACCCGTGGAGGGGGGGGTACTGTCACACCCCCTGCACGTTCTATCAGCCCCGATCACCAGTCACACTCTCCAGCCAATACACAACGCACTCAATCACCCGTTTACTAATCATACACACCTGTGCACTCATCACCTTCACCTGTTCCAGTCATCAACACCACACTATAAAGACTCACCCACTCCGTTCACTCATTGTCAGGTATCGTCTTCACACGATCGCATCACTCTCTGTCTTCTCATCCCGATCTTCTGCCAAGACCTTCTGCTACTCGCTACACCCAGAGACTAACCCCTGTTACCGGCTTGCTCTGCTCTAGGGAAGTAATTCTACTGACTCAGTTGATTCTACATTGAACTGTTGCTAGCACCTCGGTGCGAAGATAATTATGTTTAATAAACACTCTGTGAACTGAACTCTTGCCTCTACCTTCTGTGATCCGTGACAATTATGCCGATGAGTAGGCCCTGAGACATGCTGTTTCACTCCAACAGAGGTTAGTATGTCTAAAAAGGCCAGACTTAAAGCATATTTTTTATTATCTATATGAATATTAAAATCACTAAACAATTAAAATTTTATCTGTGGCCAGAACTATTTCATTTAAGAAATCAGAAAATTATTTTGTAAAGTCGGTATGGTGCCCTGGAGGCCTATATACAGTTGCCAATATAAATTTAGATTGAAATTTATTGTTTAAATTGCACACTGAAATATACAACACTATTACCTCAAATTAATTATATTTGAAGTCAGATCGCTGAATAACACTAAAAATATTACTGTATATAATGCCAATGCCTCCACCTTTGCCTTTAAGATGTGGCTCATGTTTATAATGATATCCTTCAGGTAAAGACTTGTTTAGGGTCATGTTATCATCTGATTTTAGCTAGGTTTCTGTTAGACAAAGTGCATCTAGATTTAGATTAGTTATCAAATCATTAACAAAAAAAGTTTTAGAGGAGAGTGATCTAATGTTCAGTAATCCGAGTTTAATCTTTTGATTACCTTTATTTTTTAGTTGAGGAACATCAATTAGATTGTTACCTTTGAATGGCTTTGGGAGTTTTTTATATTTAGAGACAGTCTCTATGTTCTTATATCTAGGTGGCTCTATGTGCTGCAGATTATCTGAGTTAGGTAAACTGTGGAGGGTAGCAGACGGTTGATTAAGCCAATCTGTCTGCTCCCTGACCTGGGCCCTAGTTAGTCAAGTGCCAACACTAAGACTATATGCCAGATTACTAGAGAGGAGAGCTGCTCCAGCACAGGTGGGATGAAGACCGTCTCTCTTTAACAGTTCAGGTCTACCCCAAAAACACTGCCAATTGTATTCAGTGGGCACCACTTTGACATCCAGCCATTGAGTGATGAGAGCTGGCTGTGGAACTCGTCACCACGATAAGCGGGCAGGGGACCAGAGCATATTACGGTGTCTGACATCATCTTTGCAAGATCACACACACCTCTTTAACATTACTTTTAGTGATCACCGACTGACATAAATAGAACCGATGGTGGCGCGTCCAGACGCAGTGGCTTTTTGCGGCCCACAAAACGGTGCTTTTATGTCTTCTAATGTCGTTAGTTCGTCCTCAAATACTGTCAGTTCACCGCAGATTCACAAGGAAATCAACAAGGTACACATCAGCAGAGCAGCAGCAGAAACATACATAAACTCTCGCCAGCAACGGCTGAGAAGCTAAGAGGTCTTTGTTTACTGCTGGAGCCGGAACTCTCCAGGCAAGGGATTGTTGTGTGTTTGTTTTCACCAAAACATGGCTAAAGGACAACATCCTGGACTCCGCCATTGAACTACACGGGCTAACATGCTACCGCGCAGACAGAGATACAACATTGTCTGGTAAGACCCGGAGGGAAGGCTTGTGTGTTTACATTAACAAAGAATGGTGCAAAAGTACTGTGGTAGTGACAAAACACTGTTCATTACTGGTGGAGTTTATGCTCGTGAAGTGCTGCCCGTTTTATTTGCCACAGAAGTTCATGGCCATTGTTACTGTCGCGGTTTACATCCCGCCGAGTGCAAACACAAACAAATAACCCGGAAGCATTTTTCATAATAGCCGGCGACTTCAATCATGCAAACTTGAAGTCAGAGTTGCCAAAGTTTTACCAACATGTGAACTTTGCAACAAGGGAAAGCAACATGTTGGACTTTGTTTACACAACAAACAAGAATGCGAATAAAGCCGAGCCCCGCCCCCACCTCGGATACTCGGACCACATCTCTGTTATGCTAATCCCAGCTATCACAGCTAAAACTCACCAAACCAGTTCAGAAACCCATCACAATCTGGCCAGAAAACGCTACAGTAAAACTACAAGACTGCTTTCAGTGCACAGATTGGAACATGTTTAAAGAGACAGCCACCTACAGCAACCACACAGACCTGGATGAATATACTGAAACTGTCAATGCCTATATCAATAAGTGCATTGATGATGTTACAATCACTAAAAACCATCACCACACATGCAAACCAGAAGCTGTGGATGACAGCAGAGGTTCGTGGGCTGCTTCGGACCAGAGATGAAGCCTTCAGATCAGGAGACAAAGCAGCCCTCAAAACAGCAAGAGCCAACCTGTCCCGTGGCATCAGGAATGCAAAGCGGTCATATGCGCAAAAAATCCATAATCACTTCACAGACAGCCGAGACACACGGAGCCTGTGGCAAGCCATTCAGTCCATCACGGACTACAAGCCCCCACCACAGACCTGCAATTATGACGCATCCGTCCTAGATGCACTTAACCACTTTTATTCATGGTTTGAAATGCAGAATGACACACCTGCACCAAAACTACCCTCAACTCCCAACGACCAGGTGCTCTGTCTGTACCCAGCCGATGTGAGAAAGACCCTATCCAGGATCAGCCCACGCAAGGTTGCGGGTCCTGACAACTTACCTGGCCATGTTCTGAAGGACTGTGCTGCACAGCTGACAGATGTCTTAACAGATATCTTCAACACCTTGCTGAGACAGGCAGTCGTACCCATGTGTCTGAAGTCCACTACAATCATACCAGTGACAAATAAATCATCTGTGCCCTGTTTGAATGACTACCGTCCCATAGCACTGACCCCAATCATGATAAAGTGCTTTGAGAGGTTAGTCATGCACAATATCAAGACCAGCCTCCCAAATACACTCAACCTGCTCCAGTTTGCATACCATCCAAACCGCCCCACGGATGATGCAGTTTCCTCCACCTGGCTCTTACCCACTTAGAAAATAAAAACTCTTATGTTAGAATGCTGTTCATCGACTTCAGCTCAGCATTCAGGTTTCGAAGTATTAAAGCCTGCTCAGCTAGACCTCCCACAGGCTGTTAGAGCCCTTAACTCCAGTCAACTTACCCCCCTCTGAAACCTCCCCATGCATTCCTGAGTATGTCCCATACAGGTGAGTGTGCTTAACAAACCACCTGTGGAAGGACTCCCCCTCGTCTCTCTGACTCTTGCACCAGGTTTCACATTTGAACTACAGACACTTTCTTAATCACTCCATGTCTCTTGGAAACACTGTGCATTTTTTTAAATTGTGCTTCATTCAGGTGAGTGGGCTTGACAAACCACCTGTAGAAACACTCTTCTCTCTTATTAGTAGTTGTATCATATACTGTGTGTCAAAATGATTTATTGCTTTTATGTCTAGAACGTATGTCTATAATTTATGAGCCTGTTGTTGTTGATGGACTGCGTGGTTTGTCCAATGTGTTTCATGAATGTAAGACTGGTGACCAATGGCAGGCTGTTTTACCCCAGTCACAGGCTTAGGGTGTCTGTTTTAGGGTAGGATTTATGACGGTTTGTCCCAGGTTGACAGTTGAACTATATGTCAGGCCGATTTTGGTAGGATTTACAGTTAGATTTGTGACAATGTGTATGGTTTGTCATTTTTATAACCTATGCCACACTTCTGGCATTCCAGCTGCTTCCAGTCTGTAAGTGTAAGCAGGGGTGGGGGGCAGGGGGGGGGTGTTATTTAACACCACCTAGCCCCTCCCCATTCTTACCGTCTGAATGCGTGTGGTGTATATAGTGTATTCCGGAAAATAGGGACTAAAGTACAGAAGACACTCTGCAACTTTTTTCCTGTCACGATGGCCGCACCACACACACCTAAAAAACCAAAAAGAGTGGTGTGTATGTCGCCTACAAGAGGGCATGTGGAAATGCCTGAGCCTCCACCTTGGGCACCGAAGAAAAAAGAAGGAGTTCGTTTGACATTGTTTCTCCATGAATATGCACCCGTTGTTAAATGCGATTTCAACATGTCTGAACAACGTGTCATGAGATATGTGTTTGACAAACTGAAAAGGACGGTGACATTGTACACTGTGGATGTTGAAGATGATTTTACATCGCAGACACCTTCTCTGATTTTATCGGCTAAAGATTGGAAGCTGTTTTACGGCTACGTGTGGAGTGATTTAAAAGAATGCTGTGATCATCCGCTGTACATTGCAGAATGGAACGGCGTGACGCCGAAAACGAGGTATCGTGTGGTTGGGGATCACGCTAAAAAGCCTGATGATTGTGTATATTTTTTTTGCTGCAACGATAACACAAAGCTTGAGAATTATGTGTGGCCTATTCCGGAGACGGAGCACCACACGTACTATAAAATGAAGTTTTTCTTTCAGTGGAAAGACATGTACATGATGGACAGTATTTTTTCATGCATCAACAAAATGTTTAAATTGGCTGATATGTATGACAGGTACAATTCTGTTAAGGCGAAGTTATTTCATCCTGAAAAGAGTGACCCCGATCTCTCCAAATTTGACTTAACTCCTCCCACATAATACAGTCACTAAAAAACGCCTGGAGATCGACTCATTCACATCAAACACTCAACATGTCTCAAGAATTTACATCTGACTGCTACTACAGCCACACTCCTGAAACAGTACCCGCAATGCCTGATGACAATGTGATACCACCGGAGTCACCCGGACAAGTTTTTGACAATGGCTGGCTGGATCAATTTTGTATGGATCTGGGATACCACAATTTAACTTTCCTCACAACGTCGTATGGAAATACGGGTGCGATAGCCGGAGCTGCGGCCTATGCAGGGCGTGATGACACAGACGGCTGCATACGTGCTGATGCATTCAAAATCATAAAAGCAACCATCATTGTCATCCTGGAACATCTCATCAACAAAAAGCTGATCCCAGTCAGATCAGACACAGTTGTTTGTTTGAACCTAATGCCTTTTTCTTT
The DNA here is from genome assembly GCA_903798125.1 of Danio choprae. Lineage (NCBI taxonomy): Eukaryota > Metazoa > Chordata > Actinopteri > Cypriniformes > Danionidae > Danio > Danio choprae. Next base: position 9,587 of record CAIGQW010017689.1, read on the forward strand.
GATGCGTACTTTGATGAACTGACAGGTAACCTGATTAAACCAGGACTTCAACACGTCATTGCTCAAGCACTAAGCCGCTGTGGTCTAAGGATTCACCCCCAGAGGATTCAAGGATCTGTGGATGCCATTTTGCATGAACTACGCGACGAAGTCTACATCGTGGAAAAGCTCAGAGAAGTCAGAGAAAAGGTTTTGGATACCAACAGTGAGCAAATCATTTATGACGCTGTTGACTGCTGGAAGGGAACCTCTCAATGTTGTATAAGACCATAAGTGACAGAGTTGATCTGGACGTTGTGAAAAAAAATAATTGTAGTGTTGATGCCAAACGATTTTCAAACCTCAAAAAACAAATGAATGTTGTAAGAACGCTAACAAATGAGTGGGCCGACATGATGCATATGTGTATTAATGCTGGTGAGTCGATCTGTGTAACTACTGGCAAAATGCTTGATCTGATGATTGAATGTGGTAATGGAATAAGAATTGCCGACACATTGTGTTTGTGTACATATGTGTCAGATGTATGTGTGAATATGCTTTCAAGAAATGACAAAGCTGACGTTTGTGTCGTTATTTGTTAAATTTGTTAAAAATAAAAAGTATGTATCACCAAGCTACATGCGTTATTCTTTTTTTGTCACTGAACTGGCAATATGTCTGGTGAGATGAAAAAAATGTCTGAACTGCTGAAACAAACTTATTACACCCCTTCTAACCCTGGTTCTTTAGGCGGTTAAAAACGTTTAAAAGATGCTGTTTTCAAAGAAACGGGTGTTCGCTTATCAGATAAAGATATTTCAGACTGGTTAGCTGGTGAGGATACTTATACACTTCACAGAACAGCACCTCTAAAATACAAAAGAAATAGGGTAATTTTCTTCAATATTGACGAGCAGTTTCAAGCAGATCTGGTCAATATGTCAGCATATTCCAAGGAAAATGACAACAACATTTTTTGTTGACATGCATAGACGTATTTAGTAAATACGGATGGGTATGTGTGTTAAAAAACAAGACGGGAGCAGAGGTAGTAAAAGCTTTTGAATCTATCCTGAAAGAGGGTCGTATCCCAGTTAAATTACAAACAGATAAAGGAAAAGAGTTTTTAAACAACCATTTTCAAAGTATGGATAAAAAGTACAATATCACACATTTTGCACCTTCCACAGAATTAAAAGCATGCATTGTTGAGCGGTTTAATAGAACCTTGAAAAGTAGAATATGGCGGTATTTAACAGCAACAAACTCTAAACGCTACATAGATGTTCT
>CAIGQW010017715.1:0-10329 GCA_903798125.1 Danio choprae
AAACTATTTTAAATGAAAAATAATTAAAAATAAAAATTTAAAAATAATTAAAAATAAAAGAATTTAAAAAATAATTAAAAATACAAAAGTTAAGTAATAAAAAAGTGAAATAAAAATGTAAATTAAAAAAATAATAAAGAAAAAGAAAAGAAATTTTTTTTTTTTTTAAATAAAAACTATTTAAAATAAAATAATTAAAATGTAAAAATAAAATAATTAAAAATAGAAATGTGAAGTAATTAAAATGTGATATAATTAAAATAGAAATGAAATAAAAAATAAATACAAAATGTAAATAAGAAACTATTTAAAATAAAAATAATAAAAAAAAATGTGAAAATTAAAAATATAAATAAAAAAATTAAATTATAATAAATACGAAATTTAAATAAAAAACTATTTAAAATAAAAAAATTATTAAAAATGAAAATATGAAATAATAAAAAAAGTAAATATAATTAAAAATAAAATAATTTTAAAAATAATAAAAAATGCAAATGTGAAGTAGTTAAAAGAAGTGAAATCATTAAAAATAAGAACGTGAAATAATTAAAAATAAAGGTGTAAATAAAAACTAAATAAACAAATAATTTTTTTCTAAAATATTTTTCAAAATAAAAATAATTAAATAAAAATGTGAAATAATTAAAAATATAAATGTGAAGTAATTAAAAGTTAAATAATGAAAAATAAAATTTTAAATAATAAAAAAATAATAAAAAAATTTAAATAAAAAATATAAAAAAAATAAAACAAATAATATAAAATTATTTATAGTATATATTTTTAAATACAAATAATTAACAATAAAAATGTTAAAATAATAAAAAATAAAAATGTAAAAATAATTCCAAATAAAATAATTAAAAATAAAATGAAATGAAGTAATTTAAAAATAAAATCTTTTAAAATAAAATAATATATAATGCTCTGTCTTCATATATAGATTATAGTTAGTTTATATTTAATAGATTATACTATAGATATAGTTTTTGGTCCTTGATCTGCGCTCTCAGTCATTGCTATGAAGTCCTGCTGCATCAACGGTAAAATCTTCGACTGGAACCTGATTTCCCGCAGGAGCTGTTTCCGCGCTGGTGTCCGATATTACGTCAGAGGTAAATCCAGTACGTCAGTAGAGGCTGATCAGATTTATTGATCGACTATTAAACGCTCTGGTTTCCTCCAGGTATCGACTCTGAGGGTCACGCAGCCAACTTTGTGGAGACCGAACAGATTATTCAGTATAATGGAGCAAAAGCTTCATTTCTTCAGGTAAACCTCCAATCACTGCTGAAAACATTTATTCAACACATTTATAATCATAATAGTGTTAATAACTCATGTCTAATAACTGATTTCTTTCATCTCTGCCATGATGACAGCACATAATATTAGTCTAGATATTCTTCAGGATACTAGTATTCAGCTTAAAGTGACATTTAAAGGCTTCACTAGGGTAATTAGGGTAAAGTTAGGGTAATTAGGCAAGTCATTGTATAACAGTGGTTTGTTCTGGAGACAGGGGGCTAGTAAAATTGACCTTAATATGGTAAAACTTTTATTCCAGCCAAGAGTTGAGACTTTCTCCAGAGGAAAAAAGTATTATATATTAATATTATTAATATTGTGTCTAATTGGAAAAAAACAAACTTGATTTCTTGCTGCATGTATATTGCAAAAATAAATAAATATATATTATAAAATGTTTATCGAATTTCTGTTTTTAATAGGCTGTCACTTCCCTAATGCATTTATTTGCTAATGCATTTACTCAGAAACGCTCCATAGAGAAGTACGGAGCTCTCAACCACTGCAAGACGTGTTAGGCTCGATACGCACATCAACCATTTAATGAAAGGAATTACATTCATACTCTGGGTTCATGCTTGACTGTACATAGATACTTCCGGTGCGCTGTGAAAATTAATCTAACATTGGGTTTGATCATATTTAACCCAGCGTTGTTTAGAGCGTCTGTATTCACTGCTCTCTATTTACCCAATAATGTCGCTTTTCCACTGCTAAGAAACTGTGAAAAATGTGAACAACGTCAATTGTATTTTTGTTTGCATTTGTCTTCTGTCTGAATGTGGATTGATGCTTTCATCAGGAGTGGAAATGGCACCATCCATTGACTCAACTTAAAATTGTAAGGCAACTTGCTGCAGAGCTTTTCTTTTTGAGTTGACTGCACTTACTGTACAGGACTGAAGTACTGCACTTGACTCAGTTTAAAGGACACCTATTCCTGTGTGTGTGTGTGTGTGTGTGTGTGTGTGTGTGTGTGTGTGTGTGTGTGTGTGTGTGTCTGTGTGTCTGTGTGTCTGTGTGTGTGTGTGTCTGTGTGTCTGTGTGTGTGTGAAGTTTCAGCTCAAAATAGCACACAGATAATATTTTCTAGCTCTCTGTGTTGTTTCGGTGACTGTCGCTTTAAATTCAAATGAGATTGTGGTGTTTTCAAAAGAGGGTGGAGCTACAGATGCCTGTGTGTCAGCATAGTGGCAGATTCAATAACAAAACTAACGTTCTATGCTAATGAGGGAGAGATGGTCACTAGTGGGCGGGGCTTTCCCCCTCTGATGACACGTACAAAGGGAGAATGTCAATCAAAGTGTTTCTGCAGACTGTTTTCATCAAGTCTGATTATGAAAAATACAATTAATTAATATTAACCATTAGAGGCTGGTTATATTCACACACTGCTGACACACAACTGTGTTTAAACCCCTTATAAAGGTGATTTTTGCATTATAGGTGCTCTTTAAGTTGACTAAAAGAGCTCTGCAGCAAGTTGCCTCACAATTTTAGGTTGTCAACTTTTTTTTAAGTCTACTCGGTGTCTTACAGTTATTAATAATGCAATAAATCTGTGTTTTTCCACAGACTCGAGGCTCCATCCCGTTCTACTGGTCTCAGAGACCGAACCTCAAATACAAACCAAAACCGCAGATCAGCAAAAGCATCAATCATGTGAGATTCACTTCTCCATCTTTCCATATCTGTGTTTTTTTGATATTCAGCGATGAATTGTGCTGTTTTAAAGTGTCCTGGGGTGTTTCAAAGGCACTGTATAATAAATAGAATATATTATAATGTGTGTCAATTGAAGTGTATATATATTATTCAAATTAAATGTACACTACCTGACAAAAGTCTTGTCGCCTATCCAAGTTTTAGGAGCAACAAATAATAACTTGACTTCTAGTTGATCATTTGGTATCAGAAGAGGCTTATATGAAAGGCAAAGGCCTCTAGATTACGCTTATTTTACCACAATAAAACATGATCATGCCTTGATATTTAATGATTTAATTAGGACAGTAAGGTCTGACTCTGCTTACACAAAAGTCTCGTCACTGAACAGAAATAATGTCCAGTATAGAATATAAAGTCATTCTGCAGTGGAAGAAGAATGAATATTGTGTATGACTCTATGAGCTTGGAGGACTGCATCCATACATCTCTGCAATGACTCAAATCACTGATTAATAAAGTCATCCGGAATGGCAAAGAAAGTGTTCTTGCAGGACTCTCAGAGATTCTTTGGATTCATCTTCAATGCCTCCTCCTTCATCTTACCCCAGACATGCTCAATAATGTTCATGTCCGGTGACTGGGCTGGCCAATCCTGGATCACCTTGACCTTCTTTGCTTTCAGGAACATTGATGTGGAGGCTGAAGTATGAGAAGGAGCGCTGCTATCCTGCTGGAGAATTTGCCCTCTCCTGTGGTTTGTAATGTAATGGGCAGCACAAATGTCTTGATACCTCAGGCTGTTGATGTTGCAGATCTCTCGCACGCCCCCTTACTGAATGTAACCCCAAACTATGACTTTTCCATCACCAAACTTGACTGATTTCTGTGAGAATCTTGGGTCCATGCGGGTTCCAGTAGGTCTCCTGCAGTATTTGTGATGAATGGGATGCAGTTCAACAGATGATTCATGGGAAAAATCCACCTTCTGTCACTTTTTCCAAATGATCAACTAGAGGTCAAGTTATTATTTGTTGCTCTTACAACTGGGATCCACGACAAGACTTTTGTCAGGTAGAGTACAGTGTGTATATTTATAAACCATTATATTTCTATATGTTTATTTACAGCTGGATGGTTTCCAGAGACATTTTGACTCTCAGATCATCACATACGGCAAACAAGTGATTCTCAATCTGGTGCGTTGACATTCAGAAACATCTTTAATTATACAACAGGGCTGTTGAATGCTTGATTCTGATTGGCTGATGAGCAATCTCAGGTGTTTGGTTATTGTCAGATAAAGGCACAGCTAAAGTAGTTCCGGCAGGTTTTGAGCGCATTACAGCTCCATATATCACTCCGCTGAATGATTAGAGCTATTTCACAGCTACAACAGTCAAAAATCACATCAGAACACATCAGAGGAGATGTGGAGGAAACTAGTGCTACACACAAGAGCAGTCTGAGGAGGACAAACACCTGACAAATAAAGCCACAAATACAACATGTGAAGTGTGTTTTTAGCTGTGTAAGCTGTAGGTTAAACATAATAATGCACTCTGGGATGTTGAAGTATTAGAAATAATCCACATCTAAGGTGTAACAGCCACTCCGCTTCACCAAATCACCATCGTGGGTGTGCATTATTTACTAATAACAATTCTTCAACCCATTGTCAGTTATTGCTTACTGATTGCACTGGATAGATGTATATGTCTTTTAATTCTCCAGGTGAATCAGAAAGGCTCGGAGAAGCCGCTGGAACAGGCGTTTGCAAAGATGGTGGGCAGTCTGGGAAACGGCATGATAAAGTGAGTAAAAACTGCTGATCTACTGGGGTTTTTTACTGGGGTTTTCACACACAACCACCTCTAGGGTTTACAGAGAATGGTTCAAAAAAGAGAAAATATCCAGTGAGCAGCAGTTCTGTGGGCGCAAACCACTCGTTACAACCGAGGTCTGCAGAAGAGCATCTCTGAATGCACAACACGTCCAACCTTGAGTCGGATGGGCTACAGCAGCAGAAGACCACACCGGGTGCCGCTCCTGTCAGCTAAGAACAGGAAACTGAGGCTACAATTCACACAGGCTCACCAACACTGGACAATAGAAGATTGGAGAAACGTTGCCTGGTCTGATGAGTCTCCATTTCTGCTGCCACATTCGGATGGTCGGGTCAGAATTTGGCATCAACAACATGAAAGCATGAATCCATCCTGCCTTGTATCAACCGTTCAGGCTGGTGGTGGTGGTGTAATGGTGTAGGGGTATTTTCTTGGCACACTTTGGGCTCATTAGTACCAATTGAGCATCGTGTCAACGCCACAGCCTACCTGAGTATTGTTGCTGACCATGTCCATCCCTTTATGACCACAGTGTCCCCATCTTCTGATGGCTACTTCCAGCAGTATAACACACCATGTCATAAAGAGTGAATCATCTCAGACTGGTTTCTTGAACATGACAATGAGTTCACTGTACTCAAATGGCCTCCAGTCACCAGAACTCAATCCAATAGAGCACCTTTGGGATGTGGTGGAACGGGAGATTCGCATCATGGATGTGCAGCCGACAAATCTGCAGCAACTGCGTGATGCTCTCATGTCAGTATGGAGCAAAATCTCAGGAATATTTCCAGTACCTTGTTGAATCTAGTTAATGTGTGTTTGGGTAATTATTTGTATAAAAAATTACCAAATATATATATATATATATATATATGTACTTTCTCCAGACTACAAATATGAAAGGAAATGCTGTAAAATATGTCTTTGCTCTATTAAACATCACTTAAGAAACACTTTAATAACAGGGCTAATGAGTTTGTCTTCAACTGTGTACGTTACTGCTAAGAATAATACCAAATAATGCAATAACAGTGTTTATGGTCATTTCAAGGTTATTGCATAGATTATATGCAATATGGTCATTTCAAGGTTATTGCATAGGTTATTGCATAGATATTGCATAAGGAGAGAGATAGAAAAAAAGATATAATAAACAAAAGCACATTAATAGATTTATTTTATTTTATTTTAGACTCAAACACAACATTTGCCAGAATTTATTGTGAAAAAAATTGCAATATTTCCATATGTTTTGACAGCAGAAGTTTAAGGTGGTTTTGAAAACGTGACTTTTTCAAATATCTTGTGTTTTTCTGCAGGTACATTGCGTTTGACTTCCACAAGGAGTGCAGTCGTATGCGCTGGCATCGCCTCCAGATCCTGGTCGATACAGTGGCTGAACTGCAGGATGAGTTTGGGTACGTGACACTTGTATGCTGATACTGACGCCAATAATGACACTGCAATATGTTCATTTTATTTAATATATTGTATATTAAGATTTGAAGTAGTGCTGGGCAAAGATTAATCACAATTAATTGCATACAAAATTTAACTTTGTTTTGACATAATATGTGTGTGTTTTATATATATATATATATATATATATATATATATATATATATATATATTGTGTATATGTGATACACACACACACACACACACACACACAGAATCCTGTTTTTGAATCTGTTGCTATTGTGACGCATGCATTTGTAGCCCCGCCCACTTTTGAAAAGAAATCTCATTTGAATTTAAAGGGCACCAATTTGAACCATTCTTCAAGATTTAATATAAATCTTTTGTGTCTCCAGAATGTGTCTGTACAGTTTCAGCTCAAAATACTCATCATATTATTTATTATAACTTTTTAAATCTGGGAAATGTTGGACTGTTTGGACATTGTAGCTGTTTTTGTTTCCTGTGCCTTTAATGCTAATGAGCTGGTTCTCCCCGCCCACCGTTCCCACTTGCGTGTCACAGCCATAGCCTTCACTTAGACAAACAGCTCAGTGACAGACAAGAATGAAGCAGATCTCCCTTACCACAGTAAGAACTTTCACAGCGGTTATTTGATATATTTGTTGTGGAGTTAATTTAAGCCTTTCTGAAGCAATGAGTCACACACAATGACTATATAAATTCGTTCGCGTGCGTGCACGCACACACACATGTTAGCTTTGCACTGTTTTTGCATGGTGACAGGGTACACGTAAATATCCACTGCTGTATTGACATCATTATGTTAATGTACAAAATAAGCCCAATTTAAGTCCACAAACCGGGATTGAAGCGTCTTCTTCATTCATTCATTCATTTTCTTTTCGGCTTATTCCCTTTATTAATCTGGGGTCGCCACAGCGGAATGAACCGCCAACTTATCCAGCATATGTTTTACACAGCGGATGCCCTTCCAGCTGCAACCCATCACTGGGAAACATCCACACACACTCATTCACACACATACACTACGGACAATTTAGCTTACCCAATTCACCTATAGCACATGTGTTTGGACTTGTGAGGGAAACCGGAGCACCCGGAGGAAACCCACGCCAACACGGGGAGAACATGCAAACTCCACACAGAAACGCCAACTGACCCAGCCGAGGCTCGAACCAGTGACCTTCTTACTGTGAGGCGATCGTGCCACCCACTGCGCCACAGTGCAGCTGAAGCATCTTCTTTCATAATTGTATTGACGCTATGCGGCTGTGGTGATGAATTACGTAGCAATTTTACTGTGTTTATTACAAACATGCACTGATTTAAAGACGTTTTAAACTTGTTAAACTCATTCCTGATCACATTTGATGATGACTGATGATCACAGAGAGCTGAACAGATCCTTTAATCACGGTTGCTTTGCGCAAGTCCTGTCTTGTTGATATGATTATACGCGTTACTACGGAGACATGTTAATACACGGCTGTCAATCAATTCGGTGGGCGGGGAAAACGCACTCCTACGTCACGTTGCAGTCGGCCTCAAAATGGGAGGGATTTGGATCCTATTTTATCGTCAGGACATTTTTAAAAAGAGACTTATTGTGTTTCTATCACCCCAATATGACTGTGGACACACTATACCTGCACACAGCTCTGTCCAAACAGCTTACAGAAGAGGATTTTCATCATAGGTGCCCTTTAAAGCGACAGTCACCACAACGCCACAATTAGGATCAACGCCTAAAAGGATCAGCGAGTTATAAAGCATTATTTGTGTGCTGTTTCGAGCTGAAACTGAGCATACACATCAGACATCAGGGACTTATTTTACATCTTGTAAAAAGGGGTATAATAGGTCTCCTTTAAGTGATTTATTTTTGATAATCACGCATAAAGCTGTGATTGTTTTATCTTTGTATTTGTTTCATCAGCTACTTCCTGGTGGATTCGGACGGTTCTGTTCAGATGCAGCAGGACGGGACGTTCAGGAGTAACTGTATGGACTGTCTGGACCGAACCAACGTCATCCAGAGTCTGCTGGCTCGACGCTCGCTGCAGTCTCAGCTGGAGGTGCGTTATTATTCTCCTTTACACAAACCCTTTATCCTGTATACATTTATAGTATATGTTACGATCACAAAGGGGCTCAGTCAAGCCGGAGGAGACTAACATATTTATTCTGGATGATAAGCAAACACATAATATCAGTGAGTGAGGGACAAAATACCACCAATAACCAAATGCAATAAAGTGGGATTAACTTGCAAAAGGGTAGTGATGATAATAATTGCAAGAAATAAATAAATAAATCTATCCGCAATAGTCAGATCGTAAGATATGCAATGTTGAGTCTGGATTATAGTTGACCAGGAGCTACAGAATTGCATTTAATCACTGTATTTATATGGTTTTTATATGATTTATGCAAAAAAAACCAATTGTCTGGTTTCTAGTCCAAATATCCACATTTTAAAGTAAAAAGTGAAAGCAACCTGAAAGTCTCGGTAGTTGTTTTGACAACACAAACACTGCTGTCACTCAAAGGAAACCCCGCCTCTGCTTTCATTTGATTGGACAATGAAGAAAGACGTGAAGGAAGTAGCATCTGCTCAGAGTTGACCCTTTCTTTAACCGCAGACGAACAGAGTGCAAAAAGCGTGAGGTGAAATCAAACCAAATGAAATAAAATGCAATGAAACGAAACTAAGTGAACAAATAAAAGATAAACGTGAGGCGCTGGAGGCGGTTAACACGTGAGGAGCACAGGGCGCACACTCGGTCAGGACAACATTTGTGTATAGTTACATTCCTGCTCCGGTATGTGAGTTATTTATAGGTTTAAAACAGCTCTTACGTCCAGTGTCGGCTTATATTTCATTCATTCATTCATTTTCTTTTCGGCTTAGTCCCTTTATTAATCTGGGGTCGCCACAGCGGAATGAACCGCCAACTTATCCAGCATATGTTTTACACAGCGGATGCCCTTCCAGCTGCAACCCATCACTGGGAAACATCCATACACACTCATTCACACACATACACTACGGACAATTTAGCTTACCCAATTCACCTATAGCGCATGTCTTTGGACTTGTGGGGGAAACCGGAGCACCCGGAGGAAACCCACGTGAACACAGGGAGAAACTCCACATGGAACACATGCAAACTCCACACAGAAACGCCAACTGACCCAGCCGAGGCTCGAACCAGCGACCTTCTTACTGTGAGGTGATCGTGCTACTCACTGCGCCACCGTGCAGCCGGCTTATATTTCTGCTTGTGTTTATTTATGTAGCACCGTGGTCCTGCGAGACATTTCAGTTCACTGTGTGTCCAACAGATGTAGCAGAATGACAATGAAGCTCAACTGGACTCGATTATTCTCCTTTTTTATCCTCTTTGATTTCAAGTGTCAAAGGTTAAATCTGCCTAGCATGCATGTGATGCTTTTGTTTGCTTGTTTTATAGAGGATGGCAGTTTTACATGTGGGCCAGAGAATTGAGGAACAGGCCGACTTTGAAAAAATATACAAAAATGGTAAGAAATAAGTGTTATAATTGACCATATACGTGTCTGTTAGGCTGAGTGTGTTATTATTCCTCCTTCAGTGTTCTGATACTCAGGTTTATACCAGGTTTGTATTGTTTCTCCTCTCCAGCATGGGCAGATAATGCCAACGCGTGTGCCAAACAATACGCCGGCACAGGAGCCCTGAAGACCGACTTCACACGGTAAACTACATCGGGTCTGCGTTGTGGTGATATTCTTTCTTACATTCAGAGAGTCTGTGTTGTTTTCACATGTTGATTCTGCTTGGAAATCATTATTAGAGTCATTACTTTATATTAGTTATATACGTCAATATATTTCAGCTAAGACCAGAATTTTATGGACAGTCATTTCTTATTAATAAGTGAAAAACAATCATAGATTTTAATATTACTATGTTTTACCATGCTTTACCACTGCATTAATTATTTTTTACACTTGAACCACACCATTTAAAATGATTATATATATATATATATATATATATATATATATATATATATAT
>CAIGQW010017723.1:0-12026 GCA_903798125.1 Danio choprae
CAAATAATCTTTTGAGGGAGCCGGGCAAAAGCAGCAGCTATTTCTGCGGTTACATCTTCTGGCAGGGCACTGATAAATGTCCCTAAAGACATGACGATGACTCCATGATCTCCAGAACTCTGCATGAAGTCTTCCAGATCATGTGGAAGAGCCTTTGCTGGACTGCACTGAAAGCCACCGGTGTAGATGATATTTGGCATTGTTGGACGTGGAAATTCAAAAACAAAATCAACCCTCATGAGCCATATATCAGCCCCCTGGAGAAGTTGGTAAAAATCTACAGGTGGATCGAAATATTTATCACATAGTGCTTGATACTGTGGCAAACTAAAACGGCTGTACTTAATGTCATTAGTGAAATAGAAGATTATATTTTTTACTCTTTGAAAGAAGCTCATTCTGTCTGTGTTTCCAGATCCGGTAATTGGGATGTAGGACATTGGTGAGGGAGCAATGTTAAAGTGTCCATCTACAGTAGTAGTCCATCTCACATTATATACCATGGGTAACTTGAGTTTATGAGCCAGAATAATGCCCATACCCCATACTGGATCAGTGAGCATTAGATCATACTGCTTTTCCTGAAGTGTTTTCAGAATTTCCTCACTTTCGAATATGCTCGTTGTAATATCGCATACCATTTTAGTCATTTTATAATTGTCAATAACTGAATTCAAAAATAAACTTACAGTGCTCAGCCAGGAGCTTTTTCCTCTTTCATGGTTGATTACTTTAGAGATCATGTCATCTACAAATTCTTCATCCATTCCTTTAGATTGAGGTATGGTTATGGAGTTGTAATAATCAGACTTCTCCTTGACATACCAGCTATTGGTGTTACGCAGTACATCAACGCTGTGCCCTTTTCCATGTAAAGCCTTGATGAGGATGTCCATGTTCAACCAGTGACTTCCCTCCAAAGGCACCACCAAGACTTTGCCACCATCACACATAAATCCAAAAAGGGGTATGATTGTTATCCAGAGTGAGACAGAACAGAGGTTCTTAGAAAGTGGTGCCATCTCGCCTGTAAAGGTCAAATAAATGTTTTAGATGAAATGCTTAATAATATTTCTGTAGTTATTTTTTGTAATGTTGTCGACAATGCATAGCACTAATATAACTAAACTATATACTAAAAAAACAATTGTATACAGGTAGACTATAGCCTAGTGTTTTTTCTAAGCAATCAGGCAAAATAGTTTAGATGGTTTATACAAAAAGTATAAAAGAAACATAACACAATTTAATTACACAAATACACACTTTAAAAAATGTATACAGTTTAATTTAACATTGAAACTTAAGTACCTTACTGATATAACAAATTTAAAAATTAGTTATCTCAAGGATATCTATGGCACCAAAATTCTTTTTTTTTTTTGTCCATCCAAAGTTGTGAATTTAAATTGTGTAAAACTAGAATGTTCTGTGTTCAAGCTAATCAAATTATTATTATTATTACCCGTGAGACTGGCACAGTTTATTTTAATTATCAAAATGAAAATTTCTGCAAGTGAAAAAACAAATGTAGTTTATTTCCTGGTCTCTGTCACCAGGCGATAGCCGGTTTCAAGGTTTGAAAACAGCTAGAGATTTCTGTGATAAGGTATATCTACTTAACAATTTTCTGTTCCTATGGTATATGTAAGCATATGTAATTTTCTTTATATGTTTTTTTATGTGTTGTAAAGAAATCTGTTTTGAAACTAATGAAGATAGCAATGTTTTATTTTAATTATTTAACCTGATGTGTTAACTGTTCCAAATTATTTTAAATGTTTCCTAAAATAAAATATATTGTGTTCAATGGGGGAAAGAGTTTTTTTTTTTTTACCCAGACATTTAAAAAGAACTTATTTTAGAGCAGTAATCACAATACAGTGGTACCGTGAAATTTGTATCCAAGGATACCGTCAAAATCTTTTACCGGCCCATGCCTATCTGTCACACCAAGTACCACCCATGGACCTGTGGCTAAATGTCTGATGAATATCATACGGCACACTTTTATGGAAATACTTCAGTAAATTTTAAGTCATTCTCTGATTCTCTGGTTTAAATATACAGGATTTCCAAGAGTAGAATGTGCTGCAATCTTAACCAGTCTGCATGAAAAATGTTTTAACTTGTGATGACTAAGCTCATTAACAGGGTTATATTAAACGCAGCATTCTTAACGATGCAAGACTCACATCAAAATATTATATACAATTTTTTTATTTATTTTTTATTTTTATTTTTTTAAAGAGTGTGCTTGATGCACTTAAATATAACCTAAAAGAGAAACTTTTATTTGTTTGCCGACTGGCATGGCAAAAACTTAGTTGAACGTTTGTCTAATTTTAAAAGTTTCCTTAAAGATTCAATCTTGAATCTTACACCACCATGTATGCAGGTCAAAGATGAAGGAACAGACTCAGACACAGCGGTTGGACATTTAATGCCACAATCAGTTCTGCAGAACCAAAAAACTGGCAAAATACACTCAAAAAATGACTTTTGCTGCTTGTTTAAACTACGTATTTAAAATGAGTTGAAACTGCACAAATCTAAGTTTTTTTTTAGGACAACTTGTTTTATGTTCAATCCACTTAAACTGTAAAAAAATAATTAAGTTACTTAATTTGTGTTGGGACAACATGAAGCAACTGTGTGGAACCGAGCATTTTTTACAGTGTATTCTCAAAACAGATGCGTTGTATTGACATGACTGTTAGTAAAGTGCACACCATTGTACACAAGTGAGAGTAATAGCATTTTTTCTTAAATTCCTTGGCATTTTTAGTAACAATATCTTCTGATACATTCATGAATCAAGGATTTACCACATGCACACCCATCTGTTGTTTTGAGGATAAGTTTGGTGATGAGGAGTATTTATCAGTTTGACTAAACGCTGAGTTATTAACCGTATGCGTGGTTCTCTGCATAAATGTTTTAACGCACGTGATGTCAGCAATCATGTATGTGCACTTATACTCACATTTTTTCATGATGGCAATAAAAAAAATAAAAATAAAAAAAAAATTCTGTCATAGAGATAAGAGAAAGACATTGTTCAAAAAAGGTAAAGGTTTACTTACGAATACAACAAAAACATCTGCTTTTATAAAACACAGAAAACTAATGGGTTTGCACTTTCTTTGTGATCTTTATGTAGAAATGCATCACCAAAATAACCGATTTCAATGACAAAACAAATACAAAACAACCCACAAACTGGTTCTGCAGATGAAACTAAATAGGCATTTAGAAAGAAATACAAATTGAAATTATTTTAATAAAACACATCGTGACATATCAAGACAATAAATAAAAAAAATATACACATTAGCTTAATTAACATCTATGCTATACATTTAAAGCGGTTTAAATTTAGCCTATATTGGTAATGCTAACTCCATACACTTAAAATGAACATAGCTTCATTGCATTTTAAATAAGCGACGTGATTCATAAAACATGTTTTTAAAAAATAACTCCGTTTAAGGCAATAGCTTACACGTGACCAATGAATCATGGGAGTTAACGTTCTTCTCGTCTCCCTTCACATATAATAAGCAAAAGAGTTGTTTAATTACATTTTTACAATATTTGTCTAAATACTTCGTTTACTTAATATTCAGTCATTTAAATCAACACTCACAGTCGGCTTCAGACCCTCCAGAACAGCTTCAGAACTCAACAGGAGTCACTCGCAGAGACAGCACATGCAAGGGGGAAGAAAAAAACATCCTAGACGTGGGAGGAGTTACACACGTTCTGCTTCCCGTAGCGACGCTCACGTGGTATTTGCTTACTTTATGACAGAGGTGGATTAGATAGACTTTTTGTATCACAAAGATAGAGAAACACTTTTTATTAGGTTCTTTAAAAAAAATTATGTTAGTGCTTAATATAAAATGATTACATTTAAAAGATAGAAACGAAAATTTAAATAGGAGACATAGTACAAAGACCAGTAAAATACTGCTGAAACCAACTGTTTTAATACACTTCAGCCAAAACTATAAAAATAAAAATAAAAAGTCAATCCTTTAATTCAAGCTTATTTGTATAGTGCTTTTCACAATAATCATTTGTTCCAAAGCAGCTTTACAAAAGTGTATGCTGTCAAAGTACTATCAAAATCAGAAAAGGTTAATGTGTTGTGAATAGTTGGACAGTATGTGTCAACCTTATACAACTTTAATGTGCACAGTTGCACAATATGATATTTTTCAAATGTGAAACCTTTTTACAGAAAACGTGATATGGATGTATATAATGTATTTTAAGTGATGTGATCTGATCAGTACAATAATTAAGTAACCAAATAGTATTACAAAACAGTAAAAAAAAAATATATATATATATAGGGGAGAGCTGGGACGAAAGAAACATTTTTCATAAAAATTTTAAAAGATAATGTTTTCAGCAGAAATATATAATTGCTGTGGTATTTAACTCACAAGAGTGGTCTATTAAAATCAGGTGTTGTTCTATGTAGAACAGCTCCAGTATAACTTCACTTTAAACAAAAGTTGCACATTGTTACTTTTGACCCCACCAGCATGGAAAAAAGTAACACGGGTGGGTCAAAAGTAAGTAATTTTCTGGCTTAGTCGTGTTTATTTTAAATATATCTGCCTATGACCTTGTTAATGTTAACTGCAAACATATTTTGTCCTTTATTTTTGCAAAAAAATATTAAACAGCATTTTTTTTTTTTTAAATTTCACTTTCATCAAATGTTTCAAAAGCAATTCAACAATGCAAAATGTTAAAATTTTCTACAATTTTTGAATATTTTTTATTATTATCGGCAATATGATTAATTAAAAAAAAATCTAAATCCAAATACTGCAAACTCCAATGTGGAAGTGAAAAATAAGGTATGGCTATTAGCAGTGGGACATAAATTACAGTGTTTCTTTCGTCCCCATATATATATATTCATTCTTTTTATTTTTGGTTTAGTCCCTTTATTAATCAGGGGTCGGCACAGCTGAATGAACCGCCAACTTATTCATCATATGTTTTACGCAGCGGATGCCCTTTTAGCTGCAACCCATCACTGGGAAACACCCATACACTCTCATTCACACACATACACTACAGACAATTTAGCTTACCCAATTCACCTATAGCGCATGTCTTTGGACACAGGGAGAACATGCAAACTCCACACAGAAATGCCAACTGACCCAGCTGAGGCTCGAACCAGCGACCTTCTTGCTGTAAGGCAACAGCGCTACCCACTCCACCACCGCATGTGTGTGCGTGTGTGTGTGTGTGTGCGTGCACATTTGTGCTTTTGGAAATGGCCTGTACTCTCCCCCAGCTAAAAATATAGTATAGCCCAACGGTGCTCAAACTCAGTCCTGGAAGGCCAGTGTCCTGCAGATGTAGCTCCAACTTGCCTTACCACACCTGTCTGGAAGTGTCTAGTATGCCAAGTTAGAGCTTGAAAAGTTTGTTCATATGTGTCTACTTAAGGACATAGCTAAATTCTGTAGGACACCAGCCCCCAGGACTGAGTTTGGGCACCACATGTTTAGGCCCATTTGAGTATGTTCTTTATGCAATATTTTCTGCAATATCCCTCTGAAATAATGAAAATAGAAAAGCCTGTAGTTTGATTGCTGTAGAATAATTAGGGTTATGACTGGCATATGCTTCTGTTTGTTCAGTTCTAATATAGGCCTATTTATCTAGACATGTTGCTCAGTTTCTGAAAATGAGCAAACTCATTTACCATTAGACCATAATGAACGCTATCATTTAAAATACACTAAGCAGCCCACAGCAAGCCTGTTTTAATTACACACTTTGTACATTTCACACTCTATTTAAAATCTGATACTATCAGTTGTATAGAGAAACTCTTTACCATTCTCTCGACACTATGACTACTTTTATACACTTGCTAAGAAAATAAAATAACTATTACACAAAAAATAATTTGACTCAGTCCCCATTTAACCGCCTGCTATCCGTACCTGATTCTGAACTTAGGTGGGAGCATGAGATCAGAGAGATCAAATATTGACATTTGGTGAAAGGACACACTATTACACAAAATGTCTCAGTAAAGAAGTAGGACCTACTTCTGGTTCTGAGACAACAGTCATCACAAACTGTTATTCATTAAACACCTATAAATTGGAAGATTTTCCCATTGTGACACCAAACCTTGTCACTGTGACTGAATGTCAGATCTTGGGTGGCATATACTTCTCTGTGAAATGCACCTGTGGCGCTGTTAATTTTCCAAACACACTCATTGCTCGTTGATCTGGGTAGCCAGAATGTGATGACTCATCGATAAACTTATCACCTTTTAAAAATAAAAAGAATTACTATAACATCAGAAAGATCAAACTTTTATTCAAGACAGATGAGTGTCTGGTGGTAAAACATTTTCAAAATATATTTCATTTTGTCAAACACTGAACACTGTCAAATTATTATATCACTTGTAAGTGGTTACTCAGTTTTACTTTTTCTGCTACAACACTTGACACACAGATATCTAACGGTTACAAATGCGAAGTAAGTGAATATCAAAGCAACTGCAATCAGTGTAACTGCAACATCTACTGAGTGATAGGAGTACCAATGCATTTTGTAGGATTCTGTACGGAGATGAGCAGCACCTTTGTGTCTCATTACAAACTCAATCCAGAAGATGGTGCTGTCCAAAGGTTTGACTGGCTTGTCTTTGTGCAGATGAGAGAGCTTCTGCATATTCAGCCTGTAGGATGGCTCATTGATTACTTCCTGTATTGCCGCATGCAGTGAGTTTTCACCTAAATCTGCAAGTGTAACTATCTTTGCTCCACCTCTTGCTTGTAATCGAATGAGATTGTCATACTGGTCAAAAAAGAATGGAATTCCAACCACTGGAACACCATGGTACAAAGCTTCTTGAACCCCATTGGTTCCACCATGTGCAATGAAAAGTTTAGTTTTTGGATGTCCTAGAAGATCTTTCTGTGGCATCCAGTCAACCAGCAATGTGTTATTGCCTAAAGTAGATGGTTTCTTTCCAGTGTATCTCCAAATAATCTTTTGAGGGAGCCGGGCAAAAGCAGCAGCTATTTCTGCTGTTACATCTTCTGGCAGGTCACTGATAAATGTCCCTAAAGACATGACGATGACTCCATGATCTCCAGAACTCTGCATGAAGTCTTCCAGATCATGTGGGAGAGCCTTTGCTGGACTGCACTGAAAGCCACCAATGTAGATGATATTTGGCATCGTTGGACGTGGAAATTCAAAAACAAAATCAACCCTCATGAGCCATATATCAGCCCCCTGGAGAAGTTGGTAAAAATCTACAGGTGGATCGAAATATTTGTCACAAATTGCTTGGTACTGTGGCATATTAAAATGGCTGAACTGAAGGTCCATTAACAAATAGAAGAAAAAATTTTTTAGTCGTTGGAAGAAGCTCATTCTGTCTGTGTTTCCAGATCCTGTAATTGGGATGTAGGACATTGGTGAGAGAGCAATGTCAAAGTGTCCTTCTCCAGTAGCAGTCCATCTAACATTATAGACTATGGGTAACTTGAGTTTATGAGCCAGAATAATGCCTGTACCCCATGCTGGATCAGTGAGCATTAGATCATATTGTTTTTTATTCAGCATCTTCAGAATTTCCTCACTGTCAAGTATGTTTGTTATAAGCTGACCTGCCATTTCATGAGTTTTTTTAATAGCACCAAACATATCCAAATACAGCCTTACAGTGCTCAGCCAGGAGCCTTTTCCTCTTTCATGGTCGATCATTTTGTAGACGAAGTCTGCTACAAATTCTTCATCCATTCCTTTGGAGTCAGGTATGGTTATGGAGTTGTAATATGTTGAATTCTCCTTGACAAACCAGCTATTGGTGTTGCGTATCACATCAATGCTGTGCCCTTGACCATGTAAAGCCTTGATGAGGATGTCCATGTTCACCCAGTGACTTCCCTCCAAAGGCGCCACCAAGATTTTGCCACCATCACAAAGAGAACCAAAAATGATTATTACTGTTATCCAAAGTGAGATAGAAACCATGTTTTTTGAAACTCGTGTCATCTTACCTGCAAATGACAAAATACTTAGGTGACATAACTGTATAATATTATTATATGTTGTGCAGTAGTCCACAGGCAAACAGACAAAATAAACAAATGAACGTCCAAGTGTTTCTTTCACGCTATCTGAATGTGCTATACTCTATTTGCTGTGATTCATGTGTAGTGCACAGTAGGTAATCACAAAGTTACATTGAATAACAAACTAAAACTATACGTCTGGCCCCTGTAGTTGAGAGGACATGCTCCCATTTTTCAGTTATAGTGATGTATACTGTTATGAGTGCTGTGACCCTATCAATACAGTGCACTTAATGCCAGTAAATGGAAATTGTTTTTCATTGTATACATTGTGCCTCTTGTCAGTTCATTGTGGGAATTCTTGCAATATTTACTGGATACTGTAAGCAAGTAATGTAGATTCATATAGAGCATTTATTGTGTATTGCCATACACCCAAAGCACTTTACAATCAACTCTCCACATCACCACTGGCAGTCGAAGGACAATGGCACTAGTGCGTTATACACCAGCTGCTGGTGGAGAGATTATTGGGAGGTCATGATGGGTAAGGGCTGGAGGAGGGAATTTGGCCACAACGCTGGGGTTACACCTCTACTTTTTTACGAGAAGTGCCATGGGATTTTTAATAACCACAGAGTCAAGACCCCGGTTTAACATCTCAGCCAAAATATTGTGCTCACTGACAGTGTCACTATACTATACTGGGGCATTAATACCTTTACAGGCCTCAGGGTAAATAAGGCCTCCCTAACATCACATCCAACAGTAACCTAGTTTTGCCATGAGGTCTCCCATCCAGGTACTAACCAGGGTCACCCATGCTTAAATTCAGTGTGCTACCAGTAATGGGCTGCTGCGTGATATGCCTGTGGATAATCTCCAGTTACTGCCAAGGTGTTCATGGCAGTTAAGCTAGTTGCAGCTTTTCTTAAAGAAGTGATGCATCTTAAGTGACCAGTACAGGCATTTTATACTATATTTGTGGGTGGTGCTGGACAGTCTCAAAATTGGCATAAATGCCACAATTTTCATCAAATGATATTGGTGAACTGACCTCATTTCAAACATTATTCGACCAAAACAAACTTTGTTTTGAGTTTATTTCAGCAGTTCAAACCAGCTCACCAAAGCAACCTTTTTGGTGGGTAGGGAGTTGTTTTGGCCCCTATGCACATTTGAACTACCATTGGGTGATTTTGCAATCACTAGGTGTGTTCTGGAACTCGACCTCCTCTGAATCATGTTTCATTCCATAAAGATCGGACAGGAGAACAACATCCACAACAACAACAACAACAACACCAACACCAACATCAAGTTAGCAACATGAATAATAGAAGGTCAAGTAGCAGTACAATTACCCACAGAGAGAAGTACAATTACTTCCTTTAAGACTAGGAAGGGGGACTTTAGTCAGGTTCCACACTGTTTAAAAGTATGGTCTAGCTACACTTTGGAAAACCTGACTTTTTAAGGTTTTGACAGCACAGTTGTTGAATCAACTTATTCAATTTGCAAGTTTTTGTCAAAAGGATGATGCCTTTTATCCAGCCAGCTCAAGTTTGTGCCTTTAGGTAATATGTGCTAAAGACTGCCTCATGCTATATAACAAACCTGTTTGAGGCCCAGCAGTAGGGGAGCACCCTGGTCAAAGGCAAGATTGTTAAATGTGTGGTAGACACCATTGTTGAGGCATATTATTGAGCAGGCCATATAGCTCCTGCAGCTGTTAAGTGTCATTTGTGCAGTGAACACCTTCAGGAGCAGCATTGTGTAGTGTCTCCCATTCAGAGATATGCACCACAGCCACATGGACAACACCGTGTGTTTACTTTAATATGGCCCTTATTCCTTAGGTTAGCTCTGCTCTATCACCAGACAATGCCTTGCGACTTGATTACATTCATTATCCAGCATGTATTGCCTGTTTCAGGTGGTCTAGAATAGTGAAATACAAACCTTGGTTACTGGAGTAACTCTGGTTGTACAAATGGTGGAAGACCACCACAGCCTCTAGTCCACAGGTGTCAAACTCAGTTTCTGGAGGGCCACAGCCCTGCATTGTTTAGTTTTAACCCTAGTTAAACACACCTGATAATAAATGTGTTCTTAAGGTTTTGTTGGAAACCTACAGGTAAGTGTGTTGGAGCAGAGTTGGAACTAAACTGTGCAGGGATGCGGCCCTCCAGGAACTGAGTTTGACACCCCTGCTCTAGTCTCTCAGATTCCTAAAATGACTAGGAGATTGACTGTGATATTTCGGAAATGGTCATAGCTTCTGCATGACTGAATCAATACAAGATTATCGATGTGAGGCATGACTCCTTCCACCATTTATAATCTGTCTCTAGTGCTTTTCCATCTTCCACAGAACCATAATTATCCCAGTCAGCATAGCAGTGTATGTCCACTTGTGCAAAACAAGTGAAGCTAAGTTAGTGTTCATTTATTTTCCTTCGGCTTAGTTCCTTATTTATCAGTGGTCGCCACAGCATAATGAACCGGCAACTATTCCGGCATATGTTTTACGCAGCGGATGCCCTTTCAGCCGCAATCCAGTACAGGGAAACACCTATACACTCTCGCATTCACACACTCATACACTACGGCCAATTTAGCTTATCCAATTCCCCTATACAGCATGTTTTTGGTCTGTGGGGGTACCTGGAGCACCTGGAGGAAACCCACGTAAATACAGGGAGAGCATGCAAACTCCACACAGAAATGATAACTGGCTCAGCTGGGATTTGAACCAGTGACCTTCTTGCTGTGAGGTGACAGCGCTAATCACTGAGCCACTGTGCCGCCCTTGCGTGAGTGTTTTCATTCATTATTTTATATGAAAATCTTAAAACATGCAAACAAAAGGCATAATGTAAACTACAACATCAGAAAACATGAGTGCTAAAGACCACTGTACCTCAGCTGCTGTTATGAAATATTGTAAAATAGATATATTTTCAAATACAAATTAAGATTTTCACAGATTTCATTTCAGACAATAGTATAATTAACCATTGTAATATTTGAATTAATTATTTTATTTAAACTATAATACATAAGGAAAGGTTATTTATTTTAAAATAAGTTATTTTAGTTATTTAAAGTTAGTGCTAAATATTAAGTTGACAACCTTTTGGAAATAAAAGCAAGTTAGTGCATTGAAATGTTTATTCTACACTCTCTGTATGCATGTATGACAATTGAGAGCATTTATTTATTTTTATTTAAAAATGTATAAATCTACAATATAGAACATCTAATATTAAGAATAATCCTGTCCAGTACCTAAACTACCTATTTTTTGTTCGGTTGAATCCTTAAAATGATTGCATACAGCTATAGACATTCTCTAAAACAACAGATAATGTCTATAGCTGTCAACAGAGAATGTCTATATAGTCTATATTTTTTATCATAAACTGTAGATTACTTACTGTTATATATTGACTGGCACAAGCTTCTGTCTTGCTGATATCATTGGCTGTTACTGTCTTTAAAGTGTTGCAAATTTCTCTTATCGTTACACCATACCAAATTCAATAATCAGCCCATATCATGAAAGGTTTAAAGTGCAAAGTTTATTTGATTCATGAACTATAAGGCTGCAGACACAGAAATGGTATTAAAGTGCACACTTTTTCTTGACATGCTAGTGACATCAATTATATACACTAAATATATATATTTTTTAATCTGCCATTCAACACTGATTATATATTTTTTTACAGACTTGCTTTCTTATTAATGAGGTTATTGATTAAAGAGTAACTGGTTGAGTGCCCATTTCCGTTCACTGTCTATCAAAGTTCAACAAAGCAGATAAGAGTTCATATTAGGGAATGACAGGCCACCTGAGGATAGGCAAACAGTCATAATACATCTTAATGTGTTAAAGTTTGTTTTAGATGAATGTCATATGGATACAAGAAGATA
>CAIGQW010017727.1:0-12235 GCA_903798125.1 Danio choprae
GAGCTGAATATGTTCTATTGTAGATTTGAGACAGCCGACCAGACACCCCACACCCGCCGTGACCATCTCTCTACACAGCCATCAACACCTCCAGCCATCCCCCTCTCCCCCCCTGCACTTAAGATCAGTGAGGATAACGTGCGTCAGATCTTCAGGAAACAGAAGAGAAGGAAAGCACCAGGCCCAGACGGTGTCTCACCAGCCTGTCTGAGAACCTGCGCTGACCAGCTGGCCTCCATTTTCTCACAGATCTTCAACAGATCACTGGAACAGTGCACAGTTCCATCCTGCTTTAAGCGCTCCACGATCATCCCAATTCTGAAGAAACCAAAAATCACAGGACTTAATGACTACAGACCTGTTGCCTTAACATCTGTGGCTATGAAGTCATTTGAAAGACTGGTGCTAGCATATCTGAAGGACATCACTGGACCTTTGCTGGACTCTCTGCAGTTTGCCTATAGAGCAAACCGGTCTGTGGATGATGCAGTCAACATGGGACTGCATTATACCCTACAACATCTAAACAAACCAGGGAACTACTCAAGGATTCTGTTCGTGGACTTCAGTTCTGCCTTCAACACCATTGTCCCATCATTGCTCGGGTACAAACTGACCCAGCTCTCTGTTCCTAGCTCTGTCTGTCAATGGATCACCAGCTTTCTGACAGATAGACAACAGCTAGTCAGAATGGGCAAAATCACATCCAACAGCCGCACCATCAGCACCGGCGCCCCCCAGGGATGTGTCCTCTCCACACTACTCTTCTTCCTATACACCAACGACTGCACTTCAAAAGCCCCCTCCATCAAGCTCCTGAAGTTTGCAGATGACACTACTGTTATCGGCCTCATCCGGAACGGTGACGAGTCTGCATACCGACAGGTGGAGCGGCTGACTTTATGCTGCAGATGCAATAACCTGGAGCTGAACACGCTCAAAACGGTGGAGATGATAGTGGACTTTAGGACCGCCCTGCACTCCCCCCACTCACCATCATGAACAGCACTGTGGCTGCAGTAGAGTCATTCAGGTTCCTGGGCACTACCATCTCTCAGGATCTGAAGTGGGACATTTACATAGACTCTATTGTGAAGAAAGCCCAGCAGAGACTGTACTTCCTCCGTCAGCTGAGGAAGTTCAACCAGCCCCAGGAGCTGCTCATACAGTTCTACTCAGCTGTCATCCAATCCATCCTCTGCACTTCAATCACCATCTGGTTCGGCTCAGCTGCCAAAACCGACCTCCGCAGACTACAGCGAATAGTCCGGACAGCTGAATGAATCACTGGCACTACCCTTCCTACACTTCAAGAACGGTACTCTTCCAGAGTGAATAAAAGGGCTTACAAAATCACTCTGGACCTCTCACACCCAGCGCACTTCCTGTTTGAACTGTTACTGTCTGGTCGGCGCTACAGAGCACCAAGCACAAAAACAGCCAGACACAGGAAAAGTTCCTTTCCTCAGACCATCTACCTCATGAACAGTTAAATATTCCCCTACTGTGCAATAAACGTGCAATAAACTTTCTCATACGCACTCGTACACAGCACCTTATAACAATTTACAGCGCAATACTTTTTCTACGCAGTTGTACACAGCACCTTATAACTTGTATATTTATAACAAATCTGTACATACAATTCATCATCCAGAGCTTTTTGACTGATTGCATCTCTGCTTAATGTTTGTTGTCTTTTTCATATTTATTTCATGTTGTCACTTGTCACTTTATGTACACTGGAAGCTTCTGTAGCCAAAACAAATTCCTTGTGTGTGTAAGCACACTTGGCAATAAAACCCATTCTGATTCTGATTCTTTTCTTTTTTTCAGTTATGATGGTCCCAATGAAACAACCAACATGTTGATTGTGGATATTAAACTGTTATCTGGATTCACAGCTGATGATACGGCAACGGTGTGTTTGAGTGTGTAAAGCAGGGATGTGTAAACTGTATATGGTGATAATGGTATTAAATTATGATATTATAGGTGTAGTGGTATTAAGTGTGTAAGTATTAAGTAATTAAGTATGCGGTATTAAGAAAACTGACCTGTTCTTTTTCTTCACAGCTTAATTTTAACAATTTTAATTGTTAATGAAGCTGCACATGTAAAGCTTGAATACAAATGTATATCTCAATGTTTATTCTTTATCCTGGGCAAAACTATTCCCAATCCATTAGTACGAATGTGAATAGACCCTCAAAACCTGTGTGACTCTGACTAGTCAAACCACAAAAGATATGATTATTAAAAGATAACTGAATAAACAAGTAATGCTGTGTGTATTGATTATTAGATGTATCTTTGTATTTCAAAATCTTTGCATGTAGTCATCTTTACCAACTTGTTTCATTATTACTTGTGCTATCTTTGCTCTTTAATTCATGTTTTCAGACATCGAAAGACAATTTATGACTATTTTAGATCCTCGTGTTGTAGAATATTTCTATTATTAAACAAGAAATGCATGACATTGCCCCCTTTACACATGATCCAACAAGGCTTTTACAGCTATACAGAAAAGCTCTACAATATTGTATGGATTTTGTCATTCTTTCTGCAAAACATAAACGTACGGTACAATTATGCTACAAGCAACTACAATTTATTTAAACTAAGTTATAGGACAGCTTGTTATATCATTTTAGAATTGGTCAATAGGTTTGTAAACCTTACTACCAGCTTACAGTAATTAGCTGAGTGGGGGCATGCAATATCTGATTTCTGACTCTTGATTTCAGTGCCATTATTTGTTTATTCAATGAGGTAAGTAACCCTGTTTTTTGTGCATATTTAAATTACACGCCTATTGTAACACGCAATGTAGAACATGACAAGACGGGAACACGATATTAACAAAAGGACGGATTTATTTACAAACACTTACTGATAACAGACACTGGAAACGGGCAGACAGGACATCAACGTAGAACAATACAATACCGGACAACGAATGATACACACGGAAGGGTTAAATAGACAGAGGGATGATTAAACTAACAGGGCACAAGGGATGGACACAGGTGAGATTAATCAACACTGAACATGGCGGGAAAAGACAGAACAAAGGGATCACATGACGAAAACAATAGCACATGACATGGACGAACACTGACACCTATATTTTACAACTAGATCAGACCATTATTTTCTAAACATTTCTTTAAAAGGTCCTGTGTCTGTGATGACCATGTGCCAGAGTCAAAGTTGATCTTCACTAGTTTAAAGGGGAGAAAAAGGTGGTTAATTTTCTTTAGGTCTTTTCACTAAGCAGACATCTGAGGTTTTGTAAATGAAAAAAATGATTGATCGGTCGAGGAGCTGGTGTACTGTCTTATCTTAGGGCTCTGAACTGCTGGTATCAATAAAAAAATTTATTTTTATTTTTCAAGGCTGTTCTAGTATCTGAGAATGTAACAGTGCAATTAGGCCTGGTTTTAGTCAATTTTAAAAAAATGATGACAAATCAGGTATCTTGTGAGTATCAGTGAATGTTTATATGCACTAATTTTCATTATTTAAAACAAAGCCAGCAAGCATTTTTTGTTTAATCAGACATGTCTAACAGCTAGTCCAACTCACCTAGTCTGATTTATTTATTTATTTATTTTAATAATTAAAAATGATTGTAGCTTGTCAGACTGCATAAACATAATGTCACACTGTAAGATCATCCCTTGTCATAATGTCAGACTGAACATCAATCAAGATGCGCTAACACAGACATGCAAGAACTTTTGACTTTGACTTTGTCCATCCACGACACATTTGTTTGTACAATTTTTTAAAACCTCACAATAAGTGTAAATAACCTTTTTGTGCACAACATGCTTTAATAATCAACCCAGAAATATAAGTTGTTTTGATATTTCCCCACAGTGGTTTGAAGTTGTCACGCTGATTGCATCATTAGATTCTCCTATTGGTTCTTGGTTTGACGTTCGTCATAGCTGAAGTTGCACTGCAGAAAGTTGAGGGAAACTTTGATCACAACAGTCATTAAGTCAAATCATTGATCAAAGATCACAATTTTTACCCAGGATTACAGGAATCTTTCAGGAAATGTGTTTCATACTACCAAATCATTGCTGAGATTGCAGTGTGAGAAGGGCTTAACATTAAGGCTAAATTGAAGACATCTAACAATAGTACAAAAATAGACAAATATTAATGACTGCACATTTGAACTGTCTGTTTGATGACTGGTCTATTATTAGATGTCTATTAGAATATATTTTTAAAATGTTACAAATTACAGACTTGTCTGACTGACCTAGAGAACTGCCCTCACAGAACCTGATGCATCCAGGAAAAAAATTCATAAGTAAGATAATACTTAGAATGATAAGTAGCTGGTACGGGAGTTAACTGGCTTAATTAGTTTAAAATAATCCATGAAACTCCTGTGAGGAGCTGGAGGAAGTGTCTGGGGAGAGGGAAGTCTGGGTTTCTCTCCTAACACTGCTGCCCCCGCGATCCTGGAAAAGCGGTAGAAAATGAATGAATGAATGAATGAATGAATGAATGAATGAATGAATGAAATAATAGAATATTTCATTCCCTTCTAAGTTTGTCCACTGATTGTATCTATCTAATTCTGTCAGGTTCTGTGTTGTGTTCCATGTACTTATGTTTGCGTCATGTGACTTCCCAGTGTGTTCCATGTGCTCCTGTGTTTTTCCATGTGACTCCTTTGTTCTGTGTTCCTGCCGTTTGTTAGTGTTCATGAACTCCACCTGTGTTCACCCCCTGTGTGATTTTGTTCTTGTGCATTTATACACCTTAGTTTGGTTTAGTCCCTTGTCCGGTATTGATTATCATTCCTGTGAATTGTGTTCCTACGTGTGATTCCTATGTTCCAGTTGCGAGTGTTCTGTTTGTGTTTTTTGTTCGTGTTTTGATAAACTCCTGCGATTTCTGTGCCTTTGTAAGAAAACAAATGAGTCGTGACCAATTCATTGACATTACCTCCTCCAACCTTTGTCCCCCTTTCTCTTTTTTTCTCTCCTTTTTTTATTTTATTACGTTTTTATTTATTAATATTATTTATTCCTTTATTTACTATTGTTGCCGTATTATTATTATTATTAAGTCATGCTATTTATCACTATTTTATTATTTATAAATGTTTTATTGTCTTGTTACGAAAGTTTGAAAGGGAAAAGTGTAAAGTCTGTCTTTCACTATGTCTGTTAGATCATGCATTTATGTTCTTTTTCACTTAATAAAAAAAAATTATAATAATACAATATAAAATAAACTGGTATTTATCTAGCTCACAGAGCCAAAAAGGAAACAACCCATTAGAATGAATGTACAGAGACCTTGTTAAGCACTTTATATTTGACAGATGGCTGACTAAAATATGGAGCAAGAGATTCCCTGAAATAAAGTTTCATGTAAAATAAAGACATTATATTGCCATGTGTTGTAGTTGTGTTTTCAGGAAGGGTCCAAAGAACATATACAATATGAAAGGCAGAATACGTTTAAGTTAGATGCAGTTTCAGGTTTTGTTTTAGTGTTGGTAATGTCCCGCATTGTCAAACACAAAGGAAGCATATTGTACTAAGCACTGGCAAGTTTGCCAATTCTGGTCAATGCCATTTTGGTCCTTTGATAGTCATTCTGCCTAAATGTAGTGCCATAACTTTCCTTCCTCCATCTTGAAGGGGCATTCGTAACCTGATCCTTCCAACTGATGCCGGTTCCCTGGATGCAGACTATAACAGACTGCACCATGGGCGCATAACTAGTCAGTTCCACCCAGTGTTGCACTGGAGCTAGGATCCAGACAAAGGCCAATCAGCCACATATTTTATTTTGTTTAATGTTATAGCAAATACAGTCAAGAATAAATATTGTATTTTTTTGCCAGCTTAGGGTGTGACCTCTGTCCCACCCACCGCAGCCTTATAGGACACACCTTAATCCTATCTCCAGCTGTTTACCTGGGGTGAAACGACAGCCGTTCCCATATTATCCAAATGGCCAAAGTACACAATAACAGAAGGGTTGCATACTTGGACTGAGGATTTAGTTAAAACAGAAACTCAAAAGAAAATTGTGCTCCAAAGTAAGGACAGACAACAATAACTTGTATAATAATATTGATTTATTTACAAGTGGTGATGGTGAAACAGTGAGTGAGTTAGAAAGACTGGCTATGGCTGGCGCTAAAGAAAAAAAAAAATCAAAACCAAAACAGTCTTATTAATTTTCAACAATATTCCACTCTAATCTAATCTAGTAAAGAAAAGATATGAAAAATAAATTGTCAACGTCAGTGACGTCCTACCTAATCTACACTAACCAAAAACTTAACCAAAAATACAAGGGTTGGCGCACACCCTCTTACCTAGTGTATCTAGACAGTTGTAAACCTACGTGTTGAGATGTATGTGTCAGTGTTCTGTTGTGTCCATGTGCTTTTGTTGTCGTCATGTGATTCCTTTGTTCTGTTTTCTAATGTTAATTAGTTTCACCTGTGTTCATCCCGTGTCTTATCAGTTCATCATTACCCCTGTGTATTTATACCCCTCTGTTTGTGTCCTTTGTTGTCCGGTATTGTACTGTCTCAGCGTCGATGTCATGTCTACATGTCCTGTCTCCTCCAGTGCCTGTATTTCGGAAGTGTTTGTTAATAAATCCATGTTATTGTTAAATCCCGTGTTCCTGTGCCTTCATGTTTCCCATCGAGCGTGACAGTATGTCATGTGACTTACTTACCAGCCTTTCTAACCTCACTGACATACACAAGGGTAGGGAAGGAATGGTAACACAAGAGTAAGAACAGACAGCAACAAAATTCAAACAACAACAACACAGTGTAAATTGAATAAGGACAAACAATATTAACAAACGGGGATACCAAAGCTATCAAAAATACTAGCAAAAACTGCTGGACTGAAGACTTTTTAAAGCAGAGGTGGCATGGGGGGATTGGCTGAAACTGGATCTGAGTTGCAAAGTAGTAACCAATGAGGATTAAGCAGTGACAGGATTGGTTGCAGCAGTGAAAAGTGAAACAGCCAACCAGGAACAGCAGTAGGTGGCACAAACAATGAAGTGAACTGGGGTGGTAGAAAGAAAAACATGATGAGACACAAAAAAAACAAGAAAAAATAAATAAATAAATATATGTGCTGGCATGTAACACCCCCCACTAAAGAACAAACATTTGAAAAATGTTTGTAAATAAATGCATACGTAAACCAAGTCTTACAAGTCATGTCGAGACAGGGTATCAGCCACAATATTTTCTTTCCCTTTCTTGTGACTAACCTCGAGGTTGTAATTCTGTATAATCAGTGACCAGCGCATTAACTTCTGGTTCTGATTATACATACGTGACAGGAAAACAAGCAGGTTATGGTCAGTGTATATCACGACTGCAATTGAATTGGAACCACACTCGAGAAATTTCTGCAAAATCCACGATAATATCCGGCCATTCCTAGGAATCTACAAAGTTGGCGACGGGTATTGGGAATTCTCATATGGCAGTTATTTTAGCATCAACTGGTCAGACTTGGTCTTGACCAACCTGCTTTCCCAGATATGTAATTGTTGCTTGAGCAAAATCATATTTTGCCAAGTTCAATGTCAAATTCGCTTTAGATAGTCGATCAAACACAGTATGTAACTGAGACATATGTTCTGGCCATTCGGAGGAATATATCACCAAGTCATCCAGATATGCATCACATACCTCAACACCTGCCAGTACGGTAGTTACCAGGCATTGAAATGTAGCAGGTGCGTTGCGAAGTCTGAAAGCCATCACATTGTATTGCATAAAGTGATTAGGGCTTACAAAGGCAGATATGTCAGATGCACGAGGTGTTAAAGGCACTTGCCAATAACCTTTTAGTATGTCCAATTTTGTTACAAAACGAGCAAATCCCAGATTATCAATGCAATCCTCCATACATGGCAATGGATAGAAGTCAGGCACTGTCACAGCGTTGACTTTACAGTAATCAATGCAAAAGCGATGCGATCTGTCAGATTTAGGAACGAGAATGCAAGGCAAGTTCCATGGACTACAACTTGGCACTTTTTTGCCTGCATTTTATGGTCAATTACATGAGGTCCAGACAAGCGGGCAGACAGTGCAGAACCAGTTACGGAAAGGAGCACCAGCACCTGGTCTCCTGGTTTGAATTCAGGTGCAGTGGCTTTGACATTCTTCATTTTGCCTTGTGCAGATTTAAGTGCTTGTTTTGCCATGGAGCAAGCATCGCGTAATCGTTCCCTAAATCGACTAACATATTGTAGAACATTTATTTTGCTACCTGATTCTCAGTCTAAAATGTGTTCCTTCAACACCTTAAGTGGGCAGTGGACAGTAAGCCCAAACACAAGTTTGGCTGGGCTGAAGCTGAGGGACTCTTCTATGGTTTCACGCACAGCAAATAACATCAGAGCCACTCCTTCATCCCAGTCCTTACCAGTGTCTAGACAGTATTTCCACAACATGGATTTAAGCGTCTGATGGAACCGCTCTAGTGCTCCCTGGCTTTCTGGATGATGAGCGCTGGAAACACAGTGTTGAATGGCAAGTGACTTTAACACCTGGTTAAACACATTTGACATAAAATTTGTCCCTTGATCACTTGGTATGATCTTGCAAAAACCAAATGTAGCAAATAATTTGATTAGGGCTTTGATTATTTCAGGTGCAGTTATTTTGTGTAATGGTATGGCTTCAGGGAATTACCCTTTCAAATGGTTCGGTCATGACAGGTATTGGAGTGAGAGGAGCAAGTGGAATTACCTGGTTAGGTTTACCACCGCACTGACATGTCTGACAGATGTGGCAGTATCTGGCGACATCTCACTTCATCCCTGGCCAGAAGAAATGCCTCAGGACTCTGTGGTAGGTTTTTGTGATTCCTAGGTGACCAGATTACACATGATCATGCGCAAGAAACAACATTTGCTGTCGGTAAACAGAAGGAATTACCACCTAACATACAGTACTCCAACCAGCATCTTGTTCCATTATTAAACTCCACTTAAGCAGTGAGTTTTCCATGAAATAACTCACTTGTTTCTGTTCCAACTCTTCTTGAGGAAGCACTGACTTGAAATATTTTGTTACAGTTTGGTCCTCTTTCTGGGCACTGATGATTTGCTCTCAAGACAAATTCATATTAAGGTTAAGGTTATCAGATGCACACTTTTCAAACACAGGCTGTTTTTCAACAACATTTGTCACATCCTTACACATATAATCTGTCATCAAGTCATGAAAGAGTCAGCCAAAGTAAACCCATTGTTTAAGAGCTTCTGCTGAGCTCGTGTGACTACGCATCTGGGAAACGTTTTAGGGAATGCATTGGAAAGCTTATCAGGTATTGAAGACACAGGAGATTTATCAGTGACTTCACAGACTGGCTTCAACTTACCACTAGCATGAACAGCAGCTTTAGACAATGAAGTTTTTGCTCAGCATGAACAGCAGCTTTAGACAATGAAGTTTTTGCTTACTCTAATCAAGAACTACACGCTTGGGCAGGCAATTCTTAAATTGCTCGAGCAAAATCATTTCACGTAGTGCACTAAAATCAGCAGTTTTTGTAGCACTACATCATTTATCAAACAAGACTCCCTTTTCACATGCAAATTCAACAAATGTTTGCTATGGAGTTTTTTTGTGTTTGCAGAAACATTGTCTATATGCTTCTGGCATTAGCTTATATGCACGTAAAATTGCGGATTTCACGAAATTTGCTTACTTACCTAAACTTGGTTCAACGTAGGTGTGGAATTTGACCTGGTCGCCTGACCAGCCATGGGCGCATCAGCACTGACCACAGAGGATGTCATAGCAGCTTAAAACATAAAAACAACTTACCTGTATCGCCGACCCTGTCTTCTGCTTCCAACAACAAAGAACTACATTACAGTGGTGCCGAAACCCGGGAAGAAGAAGAAACTTCACTGCCAGAATGATTTCTCCGTCTACGAGTCCATGTGCGGAAGTCATCCAGGCGCTCGAGGTTTTCCATAGAGAACAACATCACGCGCTGGTGGAACTGAAAAAAGACTTACAACACCGTTTCCACGTCCTCATGGAGGCCCAGCGCGAGGGCTGCGAGCTAATCCGGAGTCTGCTGGCCCAGGAGATCTGGCCCGCTCTGACATCTGCTGCCCACCCTCCCGTCGCACTGCAGAAAATGGCGCCGGAGGATGACCCGGAAGTATTCCTAGATCTCTTCAAGAGAATGGCGGAGGTGTGTGGCTGGAAGCAGGCATCAAAGCCTGCTTCAAGACCTGGCATTGGATACGAGCCGCACGGTAAAGGTAAGGTGTGTGCACGAGGATGTAATTCACTACCTGCTAACGGCTATAGAGATCCAATTCAGGGGTAAAAAGCATAGCGTCGAGGTAGCGGTTAACCCGCACCTCAAACACCCGCTAATTCTGGGAACCAATTGGCCTGGATGTAATAGATTATTAGGGGTCTTATGTGCGGGTGTTTCTTGGAAGAATAAATCGCTGGATAGGGGGCGGGTCGCTCAGCTGGGGGAATCCCAAGCGATGCCGTCACGCGATGACTCAGGG
Source organism: Danio choprae (assembly GCA_903798125.1). Taxonomy (NCBI): domain Eukaryota; kingdom Metazoa; phylum Chordata; class Actinopteri; order Cypriniformes; family Danionidae; genus Danio; species Danio choprae. The sequence goes on from CAIGQW010017727.1 coordinate 10,582, forward strand.
GGAGGGCCGGTAATTTCCCGGTGCAAAGACTTTCCCCTGGAGCAGTCGCGTGACGACACGCTGAGACATGCACTCGAAAGAGTGCAGGTCATAGATGGGCAAAACCTCCAGCCTGATCGGCCCCTCTCCTATCCATATTTTTCAGTTACTAATGACAAGGTGTATCGAGTGATCCAAGACACTCAAACAAAAGAAGATACAACCCAATTATTAGTACCAAAGAGCCGTCGGAAAATGCTTTTCCAGGCGGCTCATTCTAATCCTATGGCCGGACATTTAGGTCAGGCGGCCACACTAAATCGCCTCATGGCCCGATTTTTTTGGCCGGGCATTCACGGGGATGTCAGCAGATGGTGCGCTGCATGCCGTGAATGTCACCTGGTAAACCCACCGGCCACCCAAAAAGCGCCATTTCGCCCTCTACCGGTGATGGAGATCCCCTTCAAGAGAATTGGTATGGATCTCATCGGGCCATTAGAGCGATCCGCACGCGGGCACCGGTTTGCATTAGTCCTAGTGGATTATGCCACCCCGTACCCGGAAGCAGTAGCTCTCCGTAACATCTCAGCAAAGAGTGTTGCGGAAGCTCTGTTTCGTATAATCTCCCGAGTGGGAATCCCCAAGGAGATTTTCACTGACCAAGGCACCGCGTTCATGTCACGCACCATGCGCGAACTTTACGGATTGCTGGGCATTAAATCGATTCGCACCAGCGTCTATCACCCACAAACAGATGGGCTGGTGGAACGATTTAATCGCACGCTTATATCCATGATCCGTAAATTCGTTCACGAAGACGCGAAAAATTGGGATAAGTGGTAAGAGCCCTGTTTTTCGCTGTGCGGGAGGTTCCGCAAGCCTCCACGGGGTTTTCCCCCTTCGAGCGACTCTACGGCAGACAGCCCTGCGGGGTTTTGGATGTCATTAGAGAAGCTTGGGAGGACGAGCCTTCAAACAGCAAGAATGAAATTCAATATATTCTGGATCTTAGAGCAAAACTCCACACACTGGGGCGGCTCTCTACGGAGCATTTGCTAAAGGCTCAGAATGACCAACGCCGGCGATATGACAAGGGCACTAAACTACGTAAATTTTCACAGGGAGATAAAGTCCTTGTACTGCTACCCACTTCCAGCTCTAAATTACTCGCCAAGTGGCAAGGGCCGTTTGTGGTCACACGACGAGTCAGCAATCTCGATCATGAGGTAGTTCGTTCGGACAGGGCCGATTCACATCAGATTTATCACATAAATCTGCTGAAGCAGTGGAGGGAGCCGGAGGAGGTGTCGCTGGCTACGCTGGTTACCAACGAGGATGACCTGGGACCAGAGAGCACCGGCCGGGAACGGACGGGCGCTCTGGTCACAGGGGGGGATCATCTCTCAGCGAGCCAGCTCATCGACATCCGGCACCTCACACGTGAGTAAAAGTCATCCTAAATACAGTGCCATAACCTTTCTTTTTCTATGTTGAAGGGGCATTCATAACCTGATCCTTCCGACTTATGCCAGTTCTCTGGATGCAGACTATAACAGACTGCACCATGGGCCCATAACTAGTCAGTTCCACCCAGAGTGTTGCACTGGAGCTAGGATCCAATCAGACGAAAAAGCCAATCAGCCACATATTTTATTTTGTTTAATATTATAGCAAA
>CAIGQW010017730.1:0-10181 GCA_903798125.1 Danio choprae
ACACACACACACACACACACACACACACACACACACACAGTATTAACTTACTTTAGTCTATTGAATGGCTTGCCTGCAGTGTCACCATGGATACACATCACCATGGTTACACAACATATACATATACTGTCATAGATCCAAACCACACATGCATAAACTGCTCTGCCCACATTCTAGCTTGACTCTAATTTGTAGGGTCTATTGTGCCGCTACATACTGAAATAGATGCCTGTAATGCTTCGAGTGTTTACATAAATCAAATGATAAGACACTTATAGGGAGTCTTGCAAGACAGTATATAAATATATACCCTAGTATGTATATGAATGTATGGAAACTGTATTTCCATATTTGCAAATTAATTTATCAGATCAAATAAAAAGAAAGTTACTTGTAAGGTTTAATGCCTCAACCTTTACAATAAGGTTTATTGGTTTACATTAGTTAATGGCTTAACGACCATAAACATCACATTTGTTAAAGTATTCATTAATCTGTTAATGTTACTTTAGATTTAGTTAGATTTATTTACATGCATTCCTTTAAATAACACATTGTAATTCATAATTAAATTGAAAAGCTTTATATGTTAATGTAGAAAAAGTTTAATGAAACTACAGTGAAGTGTTCTCTGTGTGTAAAATATTACACAGCAATGTGTAATTTTCTACAGATATAAAGACAACATGGATCTATGTGTCTTTAGAAAGCAGAACATAAGAATATAAACAATTAATGAGATTTATATATATTATTTATATATATTTAAAATATATATAGCATATTTAAATATTTATGTACGCATCATTCATGTGGAAATATTTATACATTTTAAGCTTTTTTCCCCCATCTCAGAACTTTGACAAACCTCCTCTTAACACCCCTCAGACTGTGATGTGGCATCACACATAAGCCTTGCTATCAGTGTGTGGACAGAAAAAAATCAACATGTTGTGTGGTTCCTTTCAAACCAATGTGATGTCTGAAATCCTGCACATTTTTCTTCTTTCTGCTGCTTAAACTGACTTGTTTGGAAACCAGCACCTGACAGTTTGTTATGGTGTTTACAGAATAACCATATGTCAAGAAACAACCCACTGTGCCTCTAAAATGCCATGAAAACATCTCTATCCACAGAGCAGTGTCATGAAATCTCATAAATGCAGTACACTCACATAGTGTTTGTGTGTACAATGGTAAAGGTTCAGCAGCAAACCTTGTCAGTTCACCAATAACCCTCTTAAAATCCGTAGGCAAGACTTCACTAATGCGCTAATCAGAAATCAGATCATTAAATGTATTTATGATTGTAAAATAATGCTGTTTCACATTTGCTGACCTGTGGATTACGTGTTTCTTAAAAGACTTAATAATTTCATACAGAACCAAATGTTTAGTGCATGATCAGAACCAAATAAATGTACTGTGATAATCTCACCAGATGCCACAATCATGCTGTTTTCAATGACATACACTTTAAAAAAAGTCTGTCATTTTAAAAGTAAAAACTGCAAAAATGCTTCAGTAAAAATGCCATAACATGTGCAACAGCAAGTTTCCACTTTCCCATATTTCCCTGCATGACATATCACTTTATGCTTTTTAGGGTAACATTCCTATAGTTCTTTTTCGTTTTTCTCTTGAATTATGCATAATACAGTTTTATGTTTTTTATGTTATATGTAATGTTGATATATATATATATATATATATATATATAATGTATCTTTAATTTTGTGTGTTACCATGATGGTGTTCAGTAGTTGTGTGAATGACACTGAGCACCTTCTATATATTGCTTCTATGCTTGTGGGAAAAGTTGTTTGGGATGAGCTTAGGTTCATCATATAACTTTCTCATCCACACCTGCTTATGGTTGTGTTTTTGTCTGTGTAACAAAGTTAAGTCGTGTAGATGTTAGTACTTCCAAACATGATGCATGACATTTTTGTTTTTACAATAATTTATTAATTTACCACAAAATGTAGAAAATTATTTTACGTTCCTGCCATATTTTTACAGTTAAATTCCAGCAACCACAGAAGCCACTTTACCGTAAAGATTTTTACAGTGCATCTAAATACAAAGCTTACACTAATCACGACTAAAGAACCAGAACCAAGAAATAAAATTGATGAATATTCAGTTTCCTTTACTGACCTGTTAATAAGAGGAAAATAGACAAATGTTCACAAGACATATAAACTATAAACTATAAACTATATTTCCAGCAAAAATAAGTAATCTTTGACTAGGATGCAATCTGGTCAAATTTATATTAAGAAAAAAAAACTGGAAAGTCACATTGGTGTTTAAATTGCATTTAATAATTTCACACATGGGACATTATCCATAAAGTGCAAAGACCTCAGATCTCTAATGCTGCGCCTTAATACTATACTGCAAGCTAGCAGGGGTTTACAAGGGTCAGATTCAGTGAAAGAAGGCCTTCTGCAAACACACGCACACACGCGCACACACGCGCACACACACGCGCACACACACGCGCGCACACACGCGCGCACACACGCGCGCACACACGCGCGCACACACGCGCGCACACACGCGCGCACACATGCGCGCACACACACGCGCACACACACGCGCACACACACGCGCACACACAAACCACACAAAAACCACACACTCTGAGTGTGATAGGTAGGTCGAAGCTTAAATCTGTATAATCCTCAACAGCGATGGAGAGAAGAACTTGAATAAGTGCAGGATTACCAGAGCAGGACAGCATTTCTCAACAGCAAACAGGAGAAAGCAGGAGAGAGAGGAGAAAACACATCACAGGTGTCGAAAGAAGCTGCAAACGCTCTGCATACCTAAGAATTTTGAAAGTTTTTAGTTTGTATTTATTTACATTCCTCTCTGATATCTTGCTCTCTGAGAATAGCAAAACACGATAATGATGAAGGTGTTTGGAGTAAAGATGCACAGATAAAGCAAATGAACCAAAACACAATTTTTATCATTTTTGGGACAATTTATTTGTCACTTAAATTTGTAAAAAAATACTTTTACTTAAATGTTTTTTGTTGGGACAACATGAAGGAATTGTGTTGGTGTAACTACCTGGGTAGAATTGCATTACAAGGGAATAAAGATAACAATAAAAGTAATCTTAGATGTTTTAAGTTAAAAGAAAGACGTGCTAGAGTTTAATCTTGACTTAGTTTGAGGATTTAGAAAAGTTTCAAGTAAAGTTTTGCGTTTTGATTGGCTTCACAAGAGTAAGCTGTGTTCCAATCAAGCTTAATTAACAAGGTTATTCAAATTGTTTCACAAATGAATTTTGTTTTTGAGGTCCATTTGCCAAAAAAATAAGCTGAAATAATGCCATTCAAATGTGTGGAAATGTGTGTCAGAACTAAATTGAGTTACAAAACGTTTACTTTTTTTTTGAGTGTACTATGGTATCAATCAATTGCAAGAGATAGTTCCCCTTCATATGGGAACTCCAACGTGCGTCTGTGAACAGACTACGGGAGATCGCTAGATGACCAATCACTCTGAAGAGAAAGAAAAAGGGCCAATGAATGCCAAATGAGTTGGTAGAGCTCGGCTCCGCAGGTGTGACTGATTAGTCATTAGTGGAGTATATCAGTAGCTTCTGTAGAGTGAGCCTTTGCGTCAGACCTCACACGAGACTAAAAAGCTCCTGATCTGCGATCCTGATTTCCAAAAAAACCAGTGTGGGCGAAGGCGCGACAGCAGCGGTCGAACTGGGCTCCTTTCCCATCCCCTGGGCATCTCACTGGTGCTAAATAAAAGAGCAGTTTTCTCTAAAAGAGCAGATTCCCTAAGAGAGCAACACGGCCGAGCAGCGCATCTTTTTAAAGGTTTCTGGATGTAGTGGTTTCCTAACCCCCGATGACAGGCACGAGTATTGCATCACATGTCTGGGGGTCCAGTATGTGGACGCGGTGCCCGCCCCTTACTGCAAGGGCTTGACTGTTGCGCAGCTGAGGTCGCGGCACACTCTAGCATTAGGGTGCGCCACCCCCGTTGCTCCCTGCAAGTCGGTTAGCGCACGGGCAGGCCTGAGGATCACAGTGGGGGCTTATCTGTCGCTTTTGGGCCCGCGGACCCCTCACTCCTCGTCAGTGCGCTCTGTCCAAGCTTTGAGTGAGGGTGCCAGTCCATCCTCCAGGTTGGCCGCGCTCTCATTAGATAACACCGGGGAACAGATGTCCATCGCTGCATTGGAAGGCGGATTAACATGCCCCAATGACGGTCTGGACCCGCTGCCACCATGCGGGGTTGTCAGCAAGGCTCCGGATTTGGAATCGGACATGTTAGTCATGTTATTCCCGGCTGCTTCGGCCATAGGACTGGAGATGGCTTGTCCCCCAGCTCTGTGTCCGAACCGCTTAAATGTATGTTATGTGGGGGCCAAGAAAGCGGCGAAGCCTTCCATGTCCCCCGTCCCCTTCTTCCCGGAGGTACACAGTGAGCTCACGCAGGCATGGAGGGCACCTTTCTCTGCCCGGACCTTGTGCACTCCCGCTCTCACCACCCTCGATGGTGGACCAGCCAGGAGAAGAGGGCCATCCGGAGAAGAGAGGACCTGCCCTTTCCTCGGTGGGGGGCCAAGGACCAATTCAGTCCACAAAAGCGACTTTAGTTCCACCGATGGCCTTCGGGCTGGCGGTACCCAAAGGTCCAATAAAAGAGCAGTTTCCTCTCTCTCCGGATGTGCAAACCCAAGCCTTGTCAGTCTGGGACGCTCCACCTTCAAGCTCCCAGCCTGGCCATATCGCCACAGGCTTCAAGGGACCGGTCTCCTTTCCCTTACCCCAGCCTCATTGCGGGATCCAGGGAGGAAGGTAAGAGACAATGACGCCATTAGCACAAACTCTGCCAGCCTGGTTAACGATGCCCAGCCCGTCACAGTGGCTCATGCGGACAATCATGCTTGGCTACGCGATACAATTCGCTTCTCACCCTCCCAAGTTCACAGGTGTACATTTCACGAGGGTCAGCCTCGTGTCCGCCCCTGTCTTGCGAGAAGAGATTGCTGTCCTTCCGGCGAAGGATGCAATCGATCCGGTCCCTCCAGCCGAGATGAGGTGCGGGTTTTACAGCCGTTACTTCATCGTGCCCAAAAAGAGCGGGGGGTTAAGGTCAATCCTATATCTGCGCAAACTAAAGCGTTGTTTACACAAAATGTCATTCAGAATGCTCACGCAGAAACGCATACTCCAATGCGTTTGTCCTCAGGATTAGTTTGCAGCTATAGACCTGAAGGACGCGTATTTTCATGTCTCCATTCTTCCACGCCACCGTCCTTTCCTTCGGTTTGAGTTCGAAGGTTGAGCATGACAGTACAAAGTCCTCCCCTTCAGACTTATGAATGCCAGGGCGAGCCGCGTCCCCCCAACGTGAGAGCACACTCTACTAGAAGTGTCATCTCCACCTGGGCGTTAGCACACGGTACCTCTCTAATGGATATCTGCAGAGCTGCGGGCTGGGCGACACCTAACACATTTGTGAGATTTTATAATCTTCGAGTGGAGCTGGTTTCCTCCTGATTATTGGGTAACCCTGACCAATCTGGAGGAAATTAAGCTCGGTGTCAACAATGCTTGCTGCGCCATGTTCCCTAACACGGAGATACGTGCGCCTTTTTCATTCTGCGAGTAAGTTTCCCATCTGGCGAACCCTAGAGAATTCCTCTTAGGCCCCCAGCACTCGACTCAGCGGAGGAGCTGGGTGCCTGGCTTAGTGTGATGTCTGATATGCCCACTCAGGTCTACCCACATGCTGAGGTTCAGTGCCAGCTATGCGCGGTCCCCTATGGTGATCCCATATGCTTATTCAGCCATGGAGTGTTCCCCCTGTCCAGGCGGACCTGTGTCTTCCCTACCTGCTAACTAGCTTATCATAAGTAGCCCTCCCCCTCCATAGGGCTAGTCCATATGTTCTTATTGCCATCAAGTCTCCCCTCTTGGGTAGCAGGTGGCCTCCGCAGCGTCCTCCCCCATCGGGGACTGGCACGCTTTCCCAACGTACAGTACTGTCGTATTCTAAAATCCCTAGTCTATATTAGTTAGGTAAAAGCACATTACAACCCTCCGTCTAAATGTTCTAATTATTCCCATGTAATGGTTATTAAAGGGCCCAGGGTATGTTGGAAGGTTGCACTCTTGGTGATGGTTGTGTGCGCACGCTTTGTTTGGCAAACTTCACATCAGGAGCATGACGGGCTTAGCTGCTGTGGCGTTTTCCATACAGTCGGGGAACGTACGTAACCCACGTTCCCCAAATAGGGAACAGAGACGTGCGTCTCCACTGCCACAGCAGCTGAGTGTTTGGTCTTCAGCTGGCAAAAATCTGAGGCTCGCTCTGTGGACGCTACTAATATACTCCACTAATGACTAATCAGTCGCACCTGCGGAGCTGAGCTCTGCCAACTCATTTGGCATTCATTGGCCCTTTTTCTTTCTCTTCAGACTGATTGGTCGTCTAGCGATCTCCCGTAGTCTGTTTACAGACACACGTCTCTTTTCCCTATTCGAGGAACGTGGGTTACATACGTAACCAGGACATTCTATGCCACAAATACACAAAATGAAAATTTCAAATAATTTATTAATGAGAAGTCACTCAGATGTTCCTAGAAATGGGTTGTAGCTGGAAGGGCATTCAATTAAGTAATCTCAGATTAATGTCATCAAAACCATTTATATTGGTGGAAATGCAATGTCTCACACTTGTGAATGCATATTTTAAAAAATAGTTTTTTTTTAGAATACTAGCTAGAATAAAACTCAAGAACTCAACACTATTCTAGAATCACAGAACCATATTATCACTATTAATGAGAAGCAGCCCTTGATGTCCACCTTACTCTGAATGTGACGAGTCGCTGCACAGCATCCCAAACACAAGCTTTAATTACACAGATCATGAGAAGCACATTCTTGTCCACAGACCAGGGTTCAAACGCACGACAGGCCGAGGGCATCAGATAACATCAGTGCCACAAAGCGGCCGAGACTGAAAAATTGATGAGCAAGTACAAGTTCATCTTCAGGGAGGATGACCTTAAAGAGATTTCACTCAGATGCTGAAAGTGATATGAAATTCTCTCTCTACGCACACACATGATTCTCTAAAACACACATACAGATGTCTATAACATACTTACTGACTCATGCACACTCATGTATGGTGTGTAAAGCACCCCAGCTGTGCCGATCGAACCTAAAAGGCCATTATCTAACATAAGAGTGCAAACTAATCAAATTCACACCAATGGAAAAGACATTATTACTCAGCCCTTCCCTTTCTACAAGGAATAAATCACGCACACAGACACAGACACACACACAGAAATAGGTCCCTCTCTTTTCACACTGCAGTGTTGTATTTTAAAGGTCTTAAGTTAAATGCCATGCACTTCTGAAATTTCACAGTGCTGCGGGACAGTTCAATAAAAAATGTAGAATTTGTCAACATTTACTCATCTTTATGTTGTTTCAAACCCACATGAGAAGTTTGGTAGAAATGTCCAAGATGCATACACGACATAATCTAGCATCAACTGCATGATATCGGGGAAAAACGGACATGAGATATTTTGTTTCACTGCTATAAAAATCAACCAAAAAATTTAACACGAGTTCAATAGCTGTATTTGGGTGAATTTGTTTGGGAGTTTCTCTGCATAAAATGAACACTCTAAAAACTCTTTAAAAAAAAAAAAAAAAAAAAAAAACTTTTTTACTTGAATGACCTTATTTTAAAGTATTAAAAAAAACAAAAAATATATTTTTTCTTATGCTAAAGTACAATTAAATTATATATCTCTTCTGGAGTTTCTTTTAAATGGGCCACATTCCCACTATTTCAATCTTTTCAATAAATATAAATATTGTTATATTATAACAACAATTTAACAGAAATTAATTAGGATTTTATTGTGAACATAACTAAAAACTAGAACATAACTAAAAACAAAACATAACATGACACACACACACGCACACGCACACACGAGGATTACATTGTAACAACATAGTTTTTTTTTTGTATTAACTAAAGATCTGCATTATAGTGTAGGTGACAGTTAGTGGTGCATAAATAATAGCCTCTTCTGCTATATAAGCACAAGTGTTCTATCAAATATTAAAGAGTCTTTATAGAGATTCGTAGTGTTTAAACTGAGGTTAAGCAAGGTCCGGCAGAACAACAAGAGCCAGACATCTACAGGGACCACAATGCAGATTAAAATTACAGCACAAACTAATATTTCTCAAATTTTGAGATACCTAGCTAGTCATATTTAAAAAGATTCTAATCAGAGTAAAAGAGCCATTTTTTAACATATTTCATAAGTTACATATATTCAGAATCACAGTATCAAAAAAAAAAAAAACTTAAATGAGATACAACTGGTGGTTTTCCTTAATTAAAAAAATATTAATACTTCTAGGATTAGTTCACCCAGGCATGAACAAAGCTTATTCACTTTTTTTTGCCAGACAAATGTGTTCTTGGAGCTTCATATGATAGCAGTTGATCCGCTGAAGTTCCTTTTCTTGACGTTGAACAGGATTGTTGCTGTATATAATGGGTGGGATAGCACTAAGATTTCATCTGAAATATCTTAATTTGTGTTCTGAAGATGAACGAAGGTCTCTGGGGATTGGAAATAACATGAGGTGAATTTTCATTTGTGGGTAAAGTAATCCTTTATATGGCAGCCTAACAATCTAAAAACAAATTTAGATATTTTTTTTATTTAAAGCTTGACTGTTCTTTAGTTACATCATGTTCTAAAACTGATGGAAAATGCTATTTTCAGGAGTCAAGCTTTGAATATGAAAATGATTAAACTGCCTTGGTCATTTTTGAGCTATAGGCTAATGGTCTAATCCGATTCAATGATCTATGCTATGCTAAGCTAAACTAAGCTGAAAGTGCTCCCACCAGTGCCAGAGATCAGCTGAATGATTCCAAAATGGTAAAGGGGATTTGTAAAATGGGACTATTTTCAAAAAAAGGTGAAGTCTTCCTTAAACACATAAGAGAATTTGAACTAAAAGCTACACTCTTAGCAACCAAACCTCTCATGAGTTTCAACAAACACAAGAACAACCATGTGTCAACAATAATTCGCTAGACAAACTATTTTACTTCACTGATGCTGCATTAGATTACACTGCATTTTGTTTTGTCTTTAGCCTGCAAACATACTGTTAAGAGTTTGAAAAAACACTTATAGAGTAAAAGACTGTTTATCTCATGATCCACAGAGTGAATGTTTATTTAAATAGAGAGCTTCCACATCCATCAGGCTCTCTCACGTTAACACAAACACCTCTCACAAACCGTTTTTATGGCAAGACTCCATTCGCTCTCATTAGTGCCAATGGTCCATATTTATGAACATGCGTTCATTAAAAACCTTTTACTCCAACTCTGACAACTGACAATAAGCCGCAATGTTTCAGTGAACACGCTTGCTCCTCGCGCTCTCCCCATTTAATGCATCGAAATCTCATGCTGTTGCCATGCCGATTATAAAGCACCATGACAACAAGGTCAATACAGTCAGTAAAGCGGCACAAGGCAAACACAAAACAGGGGCAACATTCATCAATTTAACAACATTTCCTAACAAACAGGACAACACTTCATGTGAAAATCAATTATGGATGAAGCAAACACAACTGCATGAGTGTGTCGAGGGACTTTCAGATGCAGAGAAGTAGCAAAATTAAAGTTGTATGTGAAGGTATTCAAGTAAGACCTAACAGATTCAAGAGTCAAGGATAATGACGTCATTTCACCTTGCGTAACAAAACGTTATTCACACAAACAATAACTTGTGACATTTTTTTTATTGAAATTTATGCTAATATTTATGTTATATATACTTTGTGTGGCATATAGTTGAAGGTGTCATGCTGATACACATCTCCTGATTCTGTGACAAAAAACAAGCTTATTTTTAAAAAGAAACTACACCCATAAGCTATTAATAATATTGTAATTATTATATTACTTGTGAAATTAGTTTTTTAAAAAACAAAAAATGCTCCCAGATTAATGTATGATGATTTCACACAAAAAGGTGTGATTTAAGCACAAAAGGTATGGGGAAAAAATGAATACAATGTATTTATTAATAATTATAAGTAAGCTTATTTTAATTATTGATA
>CAIGQW010017743.1:8131-22049 GCA_903798125.1 Danio choprae
GGAAAAGTATGAATTATACAATGAATAATATCTACAATGACTCACTGTTTGGGTGGATGGATGGATGGATGGAAGGAATAGATGGATGAGTAAATGTATGGATGGAAAAGTATGAGTTATACAATGAATAATATCTACAATGGCTCACTGATTAGATGGATGGACAAAATAATGATGGATGGACAGATGGATAGAACAAAAGAATTAATTAAACAATGAATGACAGATTGAAAGATATATTCAAGGATTCACTGAATGGATGGATGGAAAATCATAAATTACACAATGAATAACATCTACAGTGTCTCACTGGATGGATGGATGAATGGATTAACAGACGGACAGATGGATGGATGGATGGATGGATGAATGAAACAAAAGAGTGAATTTAACAACGAATGACAGATCAAAAGCTCTACACAAGGATTCACTAAATGAACGGAGACAATTTATTAGACAGTGAATGACAGATGGAACAAAGATTCACTGGTCTGGCTTTTTACCCACACTCTCACTGGGATTGCACCACACCACCTGACACGCAAACAGCCGCAATGGCCAGAAAGAAATCATGATGTTTGGTTTCAGACTACTGGAGCTTCAGTAATAAATTCACAAACCCGACAAACTGACAAATGTCCTCAGAAATCCTGGGAATTCATCCTTGTGCTCCTAAGAGCGCAAAGACAAATTCGGCCGGCAGTGATGTGAAGTGGGGAAAGATTTACACTTCCTGCAGTCAGAGCGACTTCCTGTCCTGAGGGGGTCACAGAGGAGACGCTCGGCTGCTTTTTGGGAGGCAATAAAACAAACAGGGCTGTGTGTCAGAGGAGGAAAAAGAGCAGAGCATCAAACAGCAGCTTTAGAGGAGCCTCTGTTCACTTCTCTCTACATGAGGCCTGAGGCTGAGCGTCTGCGTTCACGCGTCTCTGACTTCCAGAGCACAACACGAGCAACATGTCAAAGCACATCCACTATTACTCAAAACACTCACACTAAACACAGATGGACATGTGCGGAGGACAACGGAAAATCAGCATGCATTCTGGGGGTTTTCTTTTTGGTGAATGACATTTTGTATGCAAGAAACTGGCAGAATACTAAATTCTCTGTCTGATTACAAAGTATTGTTTTATTGTAGTAGTAAAATGGGTCGCAATTTGAGATGTGTGATTTCCGGCTATAGCATTCTCCAATGAATTTGAAAAATGAGAAGACGAACAGGTTATACTGTGTCAAATTCATGTAGTTGGTTGAATATTTTACAATGAATGCAAAACAGGGTTATTTTTTTTATTGCAAATAAAATAATAAATTGGCAACACGGTGGCTCAGTGGTTAGCACTGTCACCTCACAGCAAGAAGGTCGCTGGTTCGAGTCCCAGCTGGACCAGTTGGCATGTTCTTCCCGTGTTGGCGTGGGTTTCCTCCGGGTGCTCCAGTTTCCCTCACAGTCCAAAGACATGCAGTATAGGTGAATAGGATGAACTAAATTGGCCGTAGTGTATGAGTGTGTGTGAATGAGTGTGTATGGATGTTTCCCAGTACTGGGTTGCAGCTGGAAGGGCATTCGCTGTGTAAAACATATGCTGGATAAGTTGGCGGTTCATTCCGCTGTGGCGAAAGAAATAAATAAAAAGAAAAAGAATGAATAAATGAATTATGAAAGATTAAATATAATATACAATTAACATTATATTTAATAAGATATGATATGATATTAATAATTTTTATTTGAATTTAGCCAGATGATTATACATTTCACATATTTTCATTAATAAATGATCTAATAAGTAATAATTAAACAACGTGCAAAAAGGTTTCCTTTAAAACAAACAAACAAACAAACAAACAAACAATCAAACAATATACACTGAAACAAATTATTTAAGATAAGAAGTACCTTATCTGTCCATTTGTAGAAGTACACTGAAAAAAATTATTGATTGGACTTACCAAACAAAAATTCCCTAAATTGGTTGCAAATAATTAATATGGGCTGAATTAATTTAATAATTCAATAAATTGTTTGCAACCACTTACCTTAAAAATTGTAACTCCAATAAACCATTTTTTCAGTTTACTTCTACAAATATAAACACTCCAATTAAACTCAGGTCATATAATGGATCCTTTTTATTTTTCACACTATATAAACACACATGTGCGCAGAACACACACTGTGCCGAGAGCGTATGGCGCCACACACAGAGAGAGTGTGTCAAATCTGACCACATGCTAAGAGGCCTTCAGCTCCGCTCACGGTCCAGTGACAGGCAGGTTTACTGCCTACAATTAAAACTAAAACCCTGAGCTTAACACATACACACACACATACACACACAGCAAAAGAGCTGCCAAAAGCTTCCCAAAGTGCCAACCCTGAGTAAACATGCAGAGATAAACCCACCGCTGCTAAATCTAGCTTTCTCTCCTCAATAATAACTGGTGCTAAACAGTGACAACCGGACGCCCATAAACCTGCCAGCAAACGGCAGGCTGACAGAACTCACACAGCCTCCTTCAGCTCCAATATTCACACTTTAAACCTCAGAACTCTCCAACCACATACAACTGAAAACACCAACCACATACAACTGAAGCCAGAATTAGTAGCCATTCGGAATTATTAGCCCCCTGTATATTTCTTTTCCCACGGAAAGAGGATTTTTTTCAACACATGTCTAAACATAATAGTTTTAACTAGATATTAAAGTGTAAGGACAAACTTTATGGTGTAGTTTATTTAGCTTAAGTAGCTTATTTAGTTACAGTTATTGAACAATTATCAATTTGGCTAAAAGAACGTTTAAGATCCCTGCAGTCAACAACCCACTTTAAAGACTGAAGCAAGCCTGAAGTAGCATGTTATTAGCATGAATCTAGCATGAATTAGCATGTTGTTAGCATGTTTCTAGCATTAATTAGCATGTTGTTAACATGATTCAAACATGAATTAGCATGTTTCTAGCATGATTCTATTACAACGTTGCACGTAACTAGCATGAATAAGCATGTTGTTAGTATATTTCTAGCATGAATTAGCATGTTGCTTGCATGCTTCTAACATGAATTAGCATGATTTCAACATGAATTGGCATGTTGTTAGCATGATTTCAACATGAATTAGCATGTTGTTAGCATGATTCCAACCTGAATTAGCATGCTGCCAGCATGATTCCAACATGAATTAGCATGTTGCTAGCATGATTCCAACATGAATTAGCATGTTGCTAGCATGTTTCTAACATGAATTTGTATGTAACTAGTATGATTCTAACATGAATTATCATGTTGTTAGCATGTTTCTAACATAAATTAGCATGTTTTTAACGTTTCTAGAATGTATTAGCATGCTGTTACCATGATTCTAACATAACCTAGCATTTTACCATGATTTTAGCATGAATTAGCATGTAACCAACATGAATTAGCATGTTGTTAGCATGTTTCTAACATGAATTACCATGTTACCATGATTTTAGCATGAATTAACAGGTAACTAGCATGTTTCTAACATGAATTAGCATGTTAACATGTTTCTAAAATGAATTAGCATGCTGTTAGCATGATTCTAGCATAAATTAACATGTTGTTGGCATAATTCTAGCATGAATTAGCATGTAACTAGCATGAATCTAGAATGAATAACCATGTTGTTAGCATGTTTCTTGCATAAATTAGCATGTTAGTATGATTTTAGCATGAATTAGCATGTAACTAGCATGATTCTAGCATAAATTAGCATGTTTCTAAGATGATTCTAGCATGAATTCATATGTTGTTAACATGTTTCTAGCATGAATTAGCATGTTGTTAGCATATTCCTAGCATGAATTAATATTCCTAGCATGATTTTTAGCATGAATCAACATGTTTCTAGCATGAATTAACATGTTGTTAGCATGAATTAGCATGTGCTAGCATATTTCGAGCAAGATTAGCATGTCAGTACGATGTTAGAATTATTAGCATAACTGTTAGAACAGCTAGTCAGTCTATGGGACAGAAGGTAAACTGCTGGAAAGAGCGCGTTCACGAATAGAACGTGCTTACGTCAGACATCTACTCCAGCCAATCAGAACATTCAGACGCATTCACATCCGCACGGTTTATGAAAATAAAAGATATTATAAAATATTTCTCCCAGACACATTCAGCTGCTAGATGTCAGGCAGATAACGTTTCTATGTTCCTTCTTAATGCCAGCTGTGTAAAAAATATCGATAAAATGCTTATGATAACCCGCTGTTTGTTTACCTTCAAGCTCTGCTTCAGTTGCTTGACGCGTGTGAAGCAGCCGGTGAGCGCCAGCACACACATATTATGTACAGTCGAGGCCAAAGGTTTTGAGGATTACATAAATATTGGACATTGGAAAAGTTGCTGCTTAAGTGTTTATAATAGCAATGTGCATATACTCCAGAATGTTCTGAAGAGTGATCAGATGATCTGCTTAGTCCTTCTTTGCCATGAAAATGAACTTAATCCTGACAAAAACTTTCCACTGCATTTCATTGCTGTCATTAAAGGAGCTGCTGAGATCATTTCAGTAATCGTCTTGTTAACTCGGGTGAGAATGTTGACCAGCACAAGGCTGGAGATCATTATGTCAGGCTGATTGGGTTAGAATGGCAGACTTGACATGCTAAAAGGAGGGTGATGCTTGAAATCATTGTTCTTTCATTGTTAACCATGGTGACCTGCAAAGAAACGCGTGCAGCCATCACTGCGTTGCATAAAAATGGCTTCACAGGCAAGGATATTGTGGCTACTAAGATTGCACCTAAATCAACAATTTATAGGATCATCAAGAACTTCAAGGAAAGAGGTTCAATTCTTGTTAAGAAGGCTTCAGGGCGTCCAAGAAAGTCCAGCAAGCGCCAGGATCGTCTCCTAAAGAGGATTGAGCTGCGGGATCGGAGTGCCACCAGTGCAGAGCTTGCTCAGGAATGGCAGCAGGCAGGTGTGAGCGCATCTGTACACACAGTGAGGCGAAGACTATTGGAAGATGGCCTGGTGTCAAGAAGGGCAGCAAAGAAGCCACTTCTCTCCAATAAAAACATCAGGGACAGATTGATCTTCTGCTAAAAGTATGGCGAATGGACTGCTGAGGACTGGGGCAAAGTCATATTCTCAGATGAAGCCCCTTTTTGATTGTTTGGGGCATCTGGAAAAAGGCTTGTCCGGAGAAGAAAAGGTGAGCGCTACCATCAGTCCTGTCATGCCAACAGTAAAGCATCCTGAGACCATTCATGTGTGGGGTTGCTTCTCATCCAAGGGAGTGCGCTCACTCACAATTTTGCCCAAAACCACAGCCATGAATAAAGAATGGTACCAAAACACCCTCCAACAGCAACTTCTTCCAACAATCCAACAACAGTTTGGTGAAGAACAATGCATTTTCCAGCATGATGGAGCACTGTGCCATAAGGCAAAAGTGAAATCTAAGTGGCTCGGGGACTGAAACGTTGACATTTTGGGGTATTTAATTGAAGTATCAGTATCGATATCGACGATACTTATAATGAAATACTTGGTATCAGATCGGATAGAAAATAAGTGGCATCGCCCATCCCTAAGTTTGAATCCAACAGAGCATGCGCATAGACTTCCTGACTTTGTGAAGTAAGTTTTACTCGCGCATGCCTTTTTTTGCATTAGTTCAATATATTACGAAACACTAAGTAAATATTACTTGGGCATGTCCATTTGAATTTACTATTGCATTTTAAGCACAATAAATTAAAAAGAAATATTAAGTAGCTTATTGAATTAAACTTTATTTACAAGCCCCAAAAATATATTTTTACAGAAATTCCTTGCTCTGTGAAACATCATTTGGGAAATATATGAAACAAATTCACAGGAGGGCGAATAATTGTGACTTCAACTGTATAAATCCAACAATGCAATCCACTCAGTAGGACGTAGAGCTGCATGATTACTCGTTAAAAGATTGCAATCTCGATTTCTGACACCCACGCAATTATATTTCTAAATGACCATCATTTGCATATGTTTATTAAAGCTTTATGATATCAGCACATTCAAAAGCGGAGTTTGATCCAGAGAGAGCAGTTGTCATCTACGATTATAAAACCTCTTCAGTCTTTTCAAACAGTATTATTATTTCTGTTGGACATAACTATATATAGCTGAGATGTACATACTGATGCCTACATAGCGATAACAATCAGCTCTGGAAAGCAACACTGAAGTGAGAGCTGTTTTAATTGTCGTAAGACTTGGATTTAATTAGCTTGTGGGTAAACGAACAGGAATAATAGCAGTAAATGGACACTTGCTCTACAAATCAGTAGGGGTGGGAATCACAGGTTAATTCATATGATATTATGACAATATATTGCCCCCGATGTTGATATATCATGATAGCAGCAATTCTGTGACACAACTGTGAATGTGTGGCACGTGAGGACAACGAAGTCCCCGTACTGTTGCCCACCTTAAAGGGGTGGTCCACTACGATATCATATTTTAAACTTTAGTTGATGTGTAATGTAGATGTGTGAACATAAACAACATCTCTGAATGTAAGACGCTCAAAGTTCAATGCAAAGGGAGACATTTGCTTTTACAGAGTTAGCTTAGCAAAGCCTACAGCAAACGAACTTTGGGAAAAAAATACATCTGGGCTAGTGAGATCACAAGGGTTTCCGGTTACACGCATTTACCACACGCACACACCTTGCGCAGTGAAGGGGCGTGGCCAAAGGTGCTGTAATGTTACAGCAGACAAAGCTAAAATGCCGTCCAAACGCTGTTATTTCCACAGAGCTTCTTCTGTTTCTGTATTTGTGCTTCCAAAGGACACGACACAAAGAGAGAAGTGCTTACAGTTTAATTTTAATTATGCTCCAGAGAGGTATATATAGCAAGCATTTGACAAAGGAGAACTTCTAGAATCTCTCCCAGTTCATTGCTGGATTTGGCTAAAAACTCCTCAAAGGAGCAGCTCCAACAAGCAGAAGCTGTGGATTGTGAGCCATTACCTATAAGTATTTTTAATTTGTTAAAATTGATCTATGCCATGCACAGTGTCTAGCGTTAACGGTATGTTGTAGCAAGGATGTAAACAACGGGAAATGCAGTTTGGCACCGCTAACAATTTAGCTACAAATTCATATTTATCAGTCAAACCGCTGTAAACAGCCACAATCTTCAGCAGCACTGCAGTGTCTCTATGCGGACTCTTTCCCTGCGTTCTACATCTCAGATAATGAACAAAAGATATGTCAACGTTTCATATAACTTATACATGCTTATTCCAAATATATGCGAAAAACATGTAACGCGTTGAGTTCGCCAGAAAAATCAATCAAAGCTCACACGGGTCGCATTCCACATCTCGTGCTTTATTCTCCTGTCAACAGCGTCACTGTATATTACAGAAAAATAATTCAAGCATTATAGAAAAAGAAACATCGTTCCTGCACACATGCGGTTCTCGTGTTACATGCGTGTACAGACTGTTCACACACACACACACACACACACACACACACACACACACGCACACACGCACACACGCACGCACACACACACACATACATACATACATACATACATACATACATAAAATGGCGATCCTCTCTTAAAGGAGCCACACCCTATTTTCACTCGTTACAGACACTTGTCAGATTTCATTTTAGAGAGCAGGCATGAGGTGCATCCTTTTCAATTTCTGTCTGATTAAGGCTCAAACAGATACAGCTAACAGCTACTCTGACTGACAGTATTTACACAGCAGAATCAAAGTGCATGCTTGTGGAGGCGTGATGCTTTACTGGTGACGTAGAGCCGATCCACGAATCACAGCACATTATGTTAGCTGACCAATCAGAGCCTCTTCAGGGCAGGCTTTTCAGAGGAACTAAGAAATATGTTGTTTTTATGTTAGCAGAGTAGCTGTAATCAAAGTAAAAAATAACCAGATTTTCTACAAGTGAAGCATGAGCACGCATTGCTTTGCATCTTATAAACACAACCAAGCCTTAAAAGTACACTCTGGACCACCCCTTTAAGACTTGTTTGCAGGAAGAATGGGATAAAATGACACCTGAAACACTTCATCACTTGGTGTCTTCAGTCCCTAAACGTCTTTTAAGTGTTGTGAAAAGGAATGGCAACAACAAAGTGGTGCCAACTTTTTTTGAATTGTGTTGCAAGAACCAAAAATGGAATTATGTTTTGTGTGCTTATTGTGTGCCTAAATTCGGTGCTTATTTTGAAAAAAAACAAATAAATAAATAAAAATAAATAAAAATAATCACTACTTTCTTCTTTTATTTGTGTTTTCCATACTGTCCCAACCATTTCTGATTTGGGGTTGCACATCACAAGAAAACCATCCACGATATATCGCGATTTTTGTAAATGAATGAGAAAAAAAAATGCATCAAAAAGCTATAAGACGCATTTCTTTTATTAACAGTAGATGTTTTATAGAACTGCAACAATGTAAAACAAGCACATAGCTGTCAATCAAGCTTTAAAAATTGCTGATGCGCAGAAAGACGTTTGTGACTGAAAAGCTCACATCTCTCAATTAGCCATAGCACTAAGCACTAATGTCACAATAATCAATATATTGACTTATCGCACAACACATGGACATGACCTCAATCATTTTTGGTGATGCAATGTATATCGCCCATACATAAAAAACAATTCTAGCAACATTTTAGCTGATTGTGCAACCTCTTTATCTCTATTGGAGGTGTCAGTGTCAGTATGGTTAAAAAAACACTATAGTATATATTACTATATTATTTATAGTATTATAAATTACTATAGTATATTTTCATGGGGGTGTCTGACAACTGGAAATAGATCTGGTAGCAGATATCGCAGCCTCTGTTAGTTTTTACCTTGGACTTTTTTGTTAACATTTACTGTTATTTATTTAGGATATGCGTTTTCACATTCTGATTCTAATGCTTCATTATTAAATTGTTAAATGACTATAATTAAATGAAAGATTCTTAAGAATAAAATACAGTGTGTTCTTTGGAAGAGTGTACTTGCATCGTGATGATATTATATTGTCATTCTGGCATTATATAATGAGTGGCATAAAATCATCTTAAAATGACAATAATATAGTTTAATCGCAATATATTTTGGTGCAATGTATCGTACAACAGAAAACAGATATCAGGACATAGACATAGATCATAGACAGGCCTACATAGCACCAGGATCTCAATTTTGTGGAATATACATGTAAGAAAAAATAAACAAACAAACAAACAAAAAAACCACTGTAAACTTAAGACACTTATTACAACTTGACCAACTCATTTTGGGTAAACATGGAAAGATTTTATGCTTAGCCGTGGTTTATTTGTAATGTAAAATCATGCATTCCCACAACATGAATGTTTTTTTCGTTAAGAACAGTAACCAGTACCGATCCGTCCTATAAGCAGACTATACGCAAGGTCCCCGCAAGTTATGTAAGTGACTGCGTTGTAGCGCATAAGTGTCTGCTTTTATATTCGGTGTCGGTTTCTTTTGCATAGATTAATATTTGCTTGTAGGGAAAATATATTCATTTCACTATTTATACTTTGCATTTCAATTTATACTTTAATTGCACTTAACCTGTAAATTAGAAGAGAAACTCTATAATAAGCACACAAACGCACTGACAGTTATATGTACCATTGATTGTTATGAGTCAATGATAATAACATTCAGCACAAATCTATAAATTTCTTCTTTCTGGCTGTTTCTTTCTATAAAGGAATTCTGAAAAACCACTGCCCAGGCATGTCTCCTTGTTGGCTAGTAACTCTATATCTTATTGCACAACAACTATCTGACTTTTTGGCTAGAAAAAAGATAGATTACTGCAATGTTTTGCCCTCCAGGGGCAAACCAACAGTACACATTTTCGACCTGTTCCTAATCAAACACACATGAAATCAACTCATCAGAACATAAGGAGAGACTCCAAAACCTAAAATGAATTCGTCAGATAAGGGAGTCATCCAAAATATGTACTGTTGGTGTGCCTCCAGGAACAGGGTTGGGAAACACTGCCCTAAAAGTGTTGATGCATGTAAAAACAAACTATCAATAGTCTATTTATGGTGCAGATATTCTACTAGTTTCTAGTTAAATACACTGCGACTAGTCAAACGAACAAATGCAATGACCTGCGTGAAAGCAGACTAATGCAAGACAAGACTAAGATGGTGGGAAGTGCGAGCTAAAAGAAACTTCACAAGCTGCTGCCCACGTCTCTTCAACCCGTCTCATCCATGTTGTTCAGCTCTTCCACCATTCAGTGCAACTCAGTGCAAAAAACGATCATAAGCTCTTATTCTGTGTTGTTGGTTGACATGCTGTCAGCAGCCAAAGCGCTATAATTTTTCTGTGGGTACAAGGGTATTATTAGGCTCGACATGATGCAGCCGCAACAGCAACTTGATGAAAGACACCAAAGTACACTTAGAAGCGAAATTTAATGTAATAAACAACTCATCCACCAAATAATATACTGCATCATACTAATGTTAGGTTCTCTGCATTTGTAATGTAACAATGCAACCTGTTGTAATAATGGAGAGTGTGAAAAGATATGGGTTCATAATTTCAAAGCGGCTTCAAATGTGGCTCATAAAATCCTATTCATGTATAAAATTATCGAAATTATGCACTATTATAGTTGGATTATATTTAGCATAATTTCTCCAGCGTTTAGCGCAACATTTTATATACATTTCTATATATGTATTTGAGATGTAACAGTAAGAAAATTTCGTATATTATAGTTACCAAAATTATTGTCGCCATCAGTATGATCATGGTTTTTCAATCAGTCTCTTTATTAAAAAAACAAGCAAAAAACACAGGAAATGTGTACAAAAAAATAAATAAATCAACAACAGCACAACATTTCCTCTTCAAGCAAAAGTCTATGTTTAATGTGGCTTCCCTTTGGAACTGTTTTGTTCCAATTGTCCTGACATCTTCTCAAATAATGTGCTGTGTATTATCAGGCTTCTTTTAGCACTTTCCAGAGTTCTTCTTTAGGTTTAGAGTGTCATATCTTTCTTTTTCTGTCCAGGTGATCTCATACTGCCTCTATAATATTCAGGTGTGGACACTGTGGCGGCCATTTCATGACTGTCTGTATTTCATCAGCCTTTTTCTTTCTTCAAATAGGATTTCACTACAATTAGTGGATCATTATAATGCTGAAAACGAAAACTATTACCACTGACGTTCTTTCCAGGAATGGCATGATGGATTAAAATCTGTCTGTACTTTTCAACATTCACAATTCCATCAATTTAGACAATATTGCTAACAACACTGGTAGAAATGCAGCTCAAAGCAGGACAAACAGCCTCTCTCCAACATTGTCTTAAACAATTAAAGCAAATAATTTCAAACTCTAACCTAACTCCTATCTTAACAAACCATACATCAACTCAAAGATCATTTATTCACCCTGTTCTAATTGTCCTGACATCTTCTCAAATAATGTGCTGTGTATTATCAGGCTTTTTTAGCACTTTCCAGAGTTCTTCTTTAGGTTTAGAGTGTCTTATCTTTCTTTTTCTGTCCAGGTGATCTCATACAGCCTCTATTATATTTGTCAGTGTTCGTCCGTGTCTTCCTTTGTTTCGTCATGTGATTTCTTTGTATTGTCTTTCCCGCCACCATCAGTGTCAATCTGTTCCACCTGTGTTCATCCCTTGTGTGTGATTAGTCTAATCATCCCCTATCTATTTATACCCTTTCGTCTGTGTCCATTGTGGTCCGGTATTCCGATTCGTATGGTTTGTTTGTTCCTGTGTCGACCTGTCTTCCCGCATCCAGTATCTGTTCCCCGTAAGTGTTCAATAAATCCGTTTTTGTATATATCACTCGTCATGTCATTATCTGCCACCCAGGCGTTACAATATTCAGTTCTGGACACTGTGGAGGCCATTTCATGACTGTCTGTGTTTCAACATCCGTTTTCTTTCTCTCCAACATTGTCTTAAACAATTAAACCAACCTAACCAAACTAACCTAACTCTCATCCTAACAAACCATACAACAACTCAAAGATCATTTATTCACCCTGTATAAATCTCAATAAATAAAAAAAGACAAAAAAGTACACTGGTATGACTGGTTTTGTGGTAAAGGGTCACATATATCCATTATACCATCAGTAAAACAACATATTAAATGTTGACCTAAAACATTTGCACAATACTGTATATATGCATTCAGTTTTGAGGCACTTCAGGGGACCTTTAATAAGTTATTGCTGCACAAACAATACAACTGAAGCTTTTTGTTTTCAGTCTTTAGTGCAGAACTGTTTATCACCACTATAGCGGAGTATATGATTAGAGACACCATCTTTAACCTCAGTCTGTATTTCCGCATCCCATTTTCTGTGATTTTTTTCACCTCCTTTTAAATCTGTTACATAAATCTCCTAATCATCCTCTCTCAGATTTGCGCTTTAATTGCTCGACTGCAGCGATCTGCTCGCTAAAACGTTTCACTGTGGGAATGAAATGAATCCAACGTGTAAAAAACAAAACAAATTTAGAGACGATAAACAAATGGATGGTTAAAAAAAGCCAGAAATTTGGGAAATGATCTCTGATGAGCCTCTCAGCAGGAAATGAAACCTCCCCGTTTCTCCCATTCTTTCAATTGCTCCATATACACTTTTCTCCTTGACATATTCTTCCTTCTCATTTTTGATTCTTCAGCGTCCACATTTGTTCTTTAAGAAACAATGCATCAAAGACATTGAAACAGCAAAATGTACACACTCGACTTTTTCCAGTAATGAATGCTGACCTTGTGCTCCTTAAGAAAATAAAATACTGAATAGAGACTTCTAATATGTCTTTCTTTAACTGGGGAATATTGTACCTTCTAAATGAGCCAGAATGGCCTCTTTGTACTTGAAGAGCAAAGGCTGTGATTTGTATGAATCTCTTGAAGGTGAAGTGGGTCATTTTCTGCACACTGGCTAGACATAAAACAGATTGTCTTGTCTTAAACTAGTCGATAGGTACTATTTCTTTTTCTTTTTTTTTGACAGAAGTCTTTCAATCTAATACTAAGCTTGTTCAGTCACTGACATTTTTTCTGAAAGTTTTTTTTAAGAGTCAAACTTTAAATAGGACAATTATTAAAACTACTTTTGGACATTTTTGAGTGAGATGCTAATGGTCTAATCTGGTTCCGTGATTTATGCTAAGCTAAGCTATGCTAAAAGTGCTCACACCAGACCTGGAGATCGGCTGAATGGATTAAAATTAAATAAATAGCAAAACTCGACTCTACGGGAGATAAGTAAAATAAGATTATTTCTGCTCAAAAAGTGGAGTGTTTAATATTTCACAACTCTGATTAATTGTAGCAATTATAAGAAATGTTCTCCCCTCAGAACTGAACTGTATATTAGAGTTCTTATCTCACAACTCAGTAAAGAAGTCATTATTACTCCAGGCTTCATTGTCACATGATCCTTGTAGAAACATTTCTTACAATTGAACACTAGCTAAACCTTAAAGCTAACAAACACATACTAAAAGCCATATACATGCTTATGACATTCATTCATTTTCCTTCGGCTTAGTCACTTTAATAATCTGGGGTCACCACAGCGGAATGAATCGCCAACTTATTCAGCATATGTTTTACACAACGGATGCCCTTCCTGCTTCAACCCAGTAAGGGAAACCCCCATACACACTCATTCACACACATACACTACGGCCAATTATTCATTCATTCATTTTCATTTCGGCTTAGTCCCTTTATTAATCTGGGGTAGCCAAAGCGGAATGAACCGCCAATTTATCCAGCATATGTTTTACACAGCGGATGCCCTTCCAGCTGCAACCCATCTCTGGGAAACATCCAT
>CAIGQW010017759.1:0-13458 GCA_903798125.1 Danio choprae
TGTGTGTGTGTGTGTGTGTGTGTGTGTGTGTGTGTGTGTGTGTGAGAATGAGAGAGTGCATGGGTGTTTCCCAGCACCGGGGGTTCACAAGATAGTGTACTTTCAGTGCTGGATTGTGACTGGATGGATATCCACAGACTATTCAAATGTGCCCACCAATAACTTAAGTCACTTTAAAAAATTGTGCTGTCAACATTGACCTAGACATGCAGAAAGGGTTAAATCCAGTTCTCTACTCGAGTCCTATTGTCCCCAAACACATATAAACATTGTGACTGGCTGTACCTTTCTCTGCTGGTATGTGAGAGACTATAGCTACGTTCAGATGTAACATCGCCCAAACCCTGAAAGAACAAGGTGTGTGAGGTGGTTGACACACAAGTGAGGATGGCGGCAGCAAAAACAAAGAAGGTGGACATTAGGAGCTTTTTTAAAAGAAAAGTGTCACATAAAGTCACGTAAATTCAAGTTCACTACTGAATGAGGCCATTATAATGTTAATGCTAGTGTTTTTTTCCCACTTTGACCTACAATCTAACATTATAGCAGGCTGATGTAGTCTGAATAATTTGGTTTGAAAACCACAGAATAAACAGATAAATGTAAAAGTATAAATAGGATCCCTCTCGGTTATCTTAATCTCTTAGAGTAGCATGTCGAATTTCAGTTCAAAAACTTCAGCCTGTGCTCTATTTACTTTTATTAATACTGATTGAGATATGTTTAATTTGCACTATATGGCTAAAATAAATGGAAGTCTTTATTAAACTCTCTCTTTGTCAGGAATTTAACTTAATGAATTGTAATGAGAGTGGATTAAAATAAATCGAATAGCATTGCTAGTATTAATATAATGTGATTTTGCATTTGCAACATATAAAAAAAAACATGGCAATCAATCCTGGGGGGGTTGGGGGTTGTGACATTGTAAGCTGCTCATACAATGTTAAAAACATCAGGACATACAGTACCAGGTTAAACAACAATTAGAAACTACATTTATATTATTTATGGGTTGGTGGTTTAAAGCGTAGCCTATTGGTTTGTTTATAATAAAAAAGCACGATTCCAATCCTTTACTTCTCACGGGCCTGATTGCAATTGATAATTAAGGCAATTAAGTTTAATCAAAAAGTCTGCTTTCTGTTTTTCTGTTATTATGTGATTCTTTTTTGTTGAAAGTGAAGTGAGCCTTGTCAAGCATGGTTTTGCCCATACTCGAAATTGGTCCTCTGCTGTTAACCAATCCAAGTGCACACACACATTTTGAGCGAGGAGTGAGAGCGCGCACACACACACACACACACACACACACACGCACATGCATACGCACGTGCACGTGCATGCACACGCACACGCACACGCACACACACACACACTCAGCTCCAGTGCACGGGGGAGCAATTAAGGGTTAGGTGCCTTGCTCAAGGGCACCTCACTGGGTATTGAACATGGAGAATTCTTGCCAGGAATCAAACCAGCAACCTTTAAGTTACAAGTCCATCTCACTTAACCATTAGGCCACAACTGCCCCCTGTTATTATGTGATCAACTTGCAGAGTGGATTTTAGCAAAGTGTACTAAAAGCAAACATTTTGCAGTGTCCTCCAAATATATCAACTGTCTATTCAGTTAATACATAAAGATATTCAGTTCATGCAGCAATTTCAAAACTGCTGTTTTGTCATGAAACTCACTCCAAATCCACCCTCGTCATTTGAAAAAGCAGAACAAGATCCAGCGTGTCAGGTCTAAATGCCTCATCCATTTGCACTGGTGTATATTGGAAAAACTAGAATGATGTGTTACATGTACGTGTAAAACACAAAGTACACATTGAGGTTCAGTTTGTTAACTTATTCAATTATTATTGCTTTTCAGTTTCTTCCATTTAAATGATTACTTTCCATGCTTTGACTGTTTTGTCAAACTGCTTTTATTAATTGCATTACTATACAATTTCTCATTATACACAGCAATGCCTTTGTCAGTGCAAATGGATGGTTTTGTCATGGCTGTAATTCACACTAAATTGAACTCAAATTGAAAGCATGAGCGCGAGAGCGAGCGAGAGATCAGATAGTGGTGTTTTCATTACCAGGTTGATTAGCTGAGCTGGAACTGAAAAAAACAGGAGGAGTGAAACACTCAATCACTCACTCAGTCTTATAAAGAGCTGAGCTGCCACTATTAAACTTACAGCAGTTCCTCAGTTCCTTGGTGCTCCTTAAAGTGAAATCATGGTATTATATTTAGTTTTAAAAATAACTGCATTTACTGGTGAGGCAAGGTGTTTTAGGGAATCACACAAGAGTGATCATTCAGGTAGTTGTACTACTGTTTTGCAATGTGGAAAATTATCCAATTTCATGTTCTTTCACACTCCCACAGTAAATGTATATCATGTCTAGATATATAGTTGAAGACGTAATTATTAATGACATTTTACACAATTTTTAGATGCAAAAAAAGTTTTAATTCTTTTTACAATATGTTTTTCAACACATTTTCAAACATAACAGTTTTAATAAATTTCTAATAACTAATTTATTTTGTCCTTGCCATGATGACAGTGCAACATTCGGATATTTTTTATATTTTAATAAACATTTAACATATGATGAAAGGAAAGTGTAAAAAAGTTAAAAAAAAATAATAATCACACCTAAGCAATGCATGCAACTCATTCTCCATACAAGAGTCGTCTTGAAGCTGTCATTACCAAAAAAGAAAGCCTTTTATACAAAGTAATAAAAATATTTCAGTGATTCAGTATTTTCTTCTTATGTCATTCCATTGTTATTACACATAATCTAATTTCTAAATAATTAAGGTTTTGCTTTATGTGTACATTATGTTTGTATTGTTTGGGTTTTTTAGCGAAATCTGGTATAATTTCATGTAAACAGCTCCTTTAGAAATATATTTATTGGGGATTTTCTTTATTGGGGATTGTCAGTAGTGCTTCTAAATGAAGAAAGCATGTGACGTGTCTCTGTTCTCATGACAGCAGTGCAGAATAAAGGAAGCTGTTCTGAGGTCAGTGATCAGTCAGGCTGTCAGCTCTTCATCTTCCCCTTGGGTCACACTGCAACACCTCTGATCCAGCAGCACAAAAACACTACATGGCTTCTCTTAGAAAAGCACCTGGATGTGTTTGCTTTAAAGCTCATTAGGTTGAGAACGACTTGAATTGACATCATACATTAGATCTGCAGCAGGGGTCCAAGGTTTTCACACCAGCATGGGGCCATTTCAGAGGCACAACCAATAAAATACTGGAAAGCTGACTAAAAAGAAAACGAAAACATAATTATTGCGCTATGTCAAATTTATCAGTCTATTTTTCCCTTTCAATGTAAGTCTGTTCACTCAGCAGATATATATGTTATGCATTTTTGCAATAACCTGCAATTAAATTTGAACTGAACAGCCCAAAAACAACCGAACACTCAAATGGTGTTAGAAAGGTTTCACTTAGTTTTACTCATTAATCAAGCTAGTTTTCACGGAATAGAAATGAGAATATAAATTAAAATGATTAGAAACATTTGAAGCCCTTTTTGCTGCAATGATTGACAAATAGGGACATGCAAGGAATTACATTTGGCTGAAATGCATTTTTAGAAGCTTTTAGTTCTCTACTGTTAGATAAACATCAGTTGTATTCACGCGATACAGTATGGTTTAGCAAATTTTATGTTTATGCTTCAATAATACATTTAAAGAACCCAGGCTGGCTCATTGTGGATACATACCCAGGTCTACATTTCTAGAGACTGCAAAATACGTACCCAGAGGTACATCTGCTTGCAGTTTTTGTTTTTGCAAATCCACCGGAGGCCACTGTTGTACATTTCTGAGGATCTCAAATTTCTCTCGTGCCTGCCATTTGCAAGTCCTCTTCTGCGTAAATCCACCAGAGAAAAGCTGTTGCGGCCATGTGATTTTACCACGTTTTCAGCCTGTTATTTGTTTATTTATTTTTTACCTTTGTTTTAGCTGGTTTCTGGAACCGTTCTTTGCAGGACTCGAACCCTGTCATCAGGGTCCACTCTGCTTCACATCCCAAGTCCACTGGCGTATGTGGCAAACTACTGGGCAAACTGGTAACACCCAAAAAGCCATCCATACAGAGGTAAGCGGTCAGCGGTAGCAAATAAAGGAACAGAAGCTGTCAGCAGTGTCATACTGCCCCATAGCGTTTGTTTTACAGACAGAAAATGCAGATATACAGAAATGCAGCCAGACGTACCTCTGGGTACATATTTTGTGGTCTCCAGAAATGTAGACCTGGTTACGCATCCACAATAAGCATTATGTGTTGTATTAAGAAAGTTCTAAAAAAACGTAGCAAAAATAAATAAAAAATAAAAGTAAGCAAAAAATGGCTAATCCCATTTTAATTTTGAATGTTAATCTTGCACCAAATGATGGCCTCAGTCACAATACGCATGTGCACAGTTTGAGCTAGTAATGGCAAAAATAAATAAAAGAAAAAATAAGAAAAGAAAAAAGAAAAGAAAATATAAAAATAATATTAAATATAAAAAAAATAAATAAAAGAAAATAAAACAAAACAAATGACAAATATTGTGGAATATACGGGGACTTTATTTTAGAAGCAAAAGTTATAGCTCTGCAGTTGTAAAAAAAAAAAAAAAAAAGGTCTGTCCATACATCAGTAACTCACCAGTAATTCACCAATAGGAAAACTTTGCTTTTGAAACAATAAACACACAAATAAATATAAATACATACATTTAATAAATGAAAACATATATTGTTTTCCTTCTCACAAACCACATGCACAATTCTTGCTGCAAAAAAATAACAACTAACAAGCGATCAATCAAAACTAACCTCTAATCTAAGAGCTCAGAGTAAAGTGTTCCCTATAAAGAGGGCTTTCACCATCAGATCAATAGCACACTCTAGATTTCCAGCCTCATACTCACAAACAGAAAAGCAAGTGTCAAACCAAGAGCTGCGAGACTCTTTTATTTATTTATTTTCTTCAATTTACCTGAGATATGAGTGCAGCCTGGTCTGTGTGACATTCAGAAAAACACAGAACATTCAATCAAATGAAAACAGTGGGAGAGAAGCTGCTGAGGGTCTTCATCCCATCAGCGTCTAGTCACCCCGCATTCATTTCAATAATAAACACAGACAGAGACTGAAAAGAGCACATTCAAGACTTTGATGCAGGATTAATGTTTGGAGATGAAGAGAGACGAGAGAGAAGAAAGGAAGAGAGAAAGAGAGAGAGAGGAGATAGAGTACTGGCAGCACATTGGGGAAGATTACTGAGGTATATGAGCTTCACGCAAATTCATAAAGCTAATATCAAAGCAGCAGCTGCAGGAGATTCTTCTATGCAGAGAGGACAGAACATGTCAGGACAGAAAGCTAAATGCAAAAAGATAAATGCAATCATCTAAATGGCAACTGGGGGAGTGTGCGTGTGCATGTGCGCGTCAGGAAAGGTCGGTGTGAAACACACATCTGCCATTTCCACCTCACTCACATGCTGAAATAATCATTTCCTGAGAAGCTCTTTTGGTGGTGTCTTCAGGGGCTAATATTTTATACAGTAGCTATCTTAAAACTCCAAATGAGTTCTGGGCCTCCCCTTTAGATTACTTTTCAAAAACACGTTAAAAAATGCAAATGCCTTCAAACGAAGTGAGAGTCAAAGTGACTTCCTCAGATTCGATCTTATTTGAAGATCACTGTGAGAAGGGAGCAAAAGTCTGGGATAATAATTCAAACTGAACTAAAGCTGTACTCCCCGGTCAGTGCGAATGAAACATGTTGCTAATGTTGTTAATTACAAATCTTATTTTAACAGTTCCCTAATTAGGACAGTACCCTAAAACAAACATTGGGAAAAAAATTATATCATCATTAAATCACAGTAAATATTAATGCCATATTACTTTTGTTTCTTTTCTGTGAGCCGTTTGGAACATTATAATAATCTAAAGAATCCTTTTCCACTTTAAAGAAGCTTTTTTACAATAGAGGGATGTTAAAGATTCTTTGGAACCATCAGAACCTGCTATAAAGAACCTGTTACAGTAATAGCAAATCCATAAAATAGCCATTTAACTACCTCATTGTTGTGTAGTTTTATGTATGCAAACGTAAATAGAATGCATAAAACAAACCCTAATCATACCAGCCCAATTTATACACAATTCATGTGATTTAAGGGTGATTGTGGGGATTTGTAAAATGGCAATGGTGACTGGACAGTTATTTATCTGATATTGCATCTGATGTGCTTTATGACATCTCAACAGAAAGTCTAGCATGTTTACCTTTTTCTCTTCCTCCATGTGACATTGTGACAATAGAAGAAAACCCAACTTGTAACCACAATAGTATTCAAAATAGACAATAGTATCGTTGTAATGTATTAACAGTTGGGTTTCACATTTTTGTCGGGCTGAAACAACCAGTACAAAATGAAAAGAATCAATTCTCAGATTGAGAATCGAGGGTGGATTTCAAAGTTTGGAATCTTTAACAGTCTTTTTCAATTTAAAAGAGCTACTTATTAATTTGACTCTTGCTTACAAAGATCAGAATTCCAATATATTTCCGTAAAACCAGTGAAAATAACCAGTGCAGCAGTTCTTATTATTCATTCATTCATTTTCTTTTCGGCTTAGTCCCTTTATTAATCTGGGGTCGCCACAGCGGAATGAACTGCCAACTTATCCAGCATATGTTTTACACAGCGAATGCCCTTCTGCAACTCATCACTAGGAAACATCCATACACACTCATTCACACACATACACTACGAACAATTTGGCTTACCCAATTTACCTATAGCGCATGTCTTTGGACTTGTAGGGGAAACTGGAGCACCCGGAGGAACCCCACGCGAACACGGGGAGAACATGCAAACTCCACACAGAAATGCCAACTGACCCAGCCGGGGCTCGAACCAGCAACCTTCTTGCTGTGAGGCGATTGAGCTACCCACTGCGCCACCGTGCTGCCCAGTTCTTATTATCATTGTGTAATTTCAAGCAATTGATTATGGTATGTTATGCTCCAAATAAAGCCACAGCCTATGTAAATGAATAGTTGATTATTACTTTTCATTTGTTTGAAGATTTTTTTTATTAAAATATATTTTAAAAAAAACATTAGAACTGCATTATATATTTTGCTGATTTATGAAGTTACATTATCCCAAATGTTTCAAAGAATATTCAAATTCAGTGAAATAAGCAATTTAATGGAAAGTGTCCAGCTATGCTAATGATATCATATACCAGGGGTCACCAATCTCGGTCCTGGAGGGCCGGTGTCTCTGCAGGGTTTAGCTCCAATTTGCCTCAACACACCTGCCTGGATGTTTCAAGTATACCTAGCAAGACCTTGATTAGTTTGTTCAGGTGGGTTTTGATTAGGGCTGGAGCTAAAATCTTCAGGACACCAGCCCTCCAGGAACAAGTTTGGTGACCCTTGTCATACACCCTCGATTTTTTATTTGATTTCAAGAGTTCACACTTAGCTGATAATTGAATGTAAAAGCGAGTTTGGCATGCTGTCCCGGGAGAGAGCCCTGAGCTCATGAGATCCTCGAGCCCGGGGCTCCCTTCCGTTTGCGGGGCAAGAGGGGAGTTTGAGCTCAGGTAGGTCTCGAGAACTCCCCTGCTTGTTAATGGTAACGAAACGGTTACTACGTAACCCTCGTTCCCCGAGGGGGGGAACGGAAATGCTATGTGGATAACTTCCACTATGGGGATTTCGTCAGAAGCCAATCATCTGAAGAGTAATAAAACGGGCCAATGAAATGCCAATGAATTGGCAGCGTCAGCGGGCACAGCCGGCAGCAATCACAATCAATTGTGTATAAAAGATGCACCTGTGCACAGCAAGACACCTTTTCTAGCTGAAGAGCCGGACTACAGCTGTCAGCTAAGGCACAACCGCTGTGGCGAAGGAACATAGCATTTCCGTTCCCCCCCTCGGGGAACGAGGGTTACGTAGTAACCGTTTCGTTCCCCAGCGGGAGGGGAACTTCAATGCTATGTGGATAACTTCCACTATGGGGAAATATATGGAAAACGCCACAGCGATTGAACCTTACCACGTCACTGGTGAGAGGTTTGCCAGGCTTCGGCGTGCGCGCACCATCATCACCAGAGACGCAGCCCTCCAACGTGCCCCCTGGCCCTAACTTACCTTACTTACCTGTGGAGCACTTAAAAGGCTTATTTATATTTTTCGGGGAGTCGTAAAAATACACCTAGTTAAGTTCTAGGAATTTTAAAGTACGACAGTACGTTGGGAAAGCGTGCAGTCCCGATAGGGAGGACGCTGCGGAGGCCACCTGCTGCCCAATGGGGAGACTTGGTGGCATATAAACATATGAACTAACCCTGAAAAGGGGGAGTACACATATGAAGGATGGTTAGCGGGGAGGGAAGACACGGGCCCGCCTAAGAGGAGGAACTATGCCGTGGCTGAATGACGCATATGGGATCGCCAGTGGGGATCGCACATAGCAGGCACCTATACCCAGGACGCGGGCTGACCAAGTGGGCATGCCAACAACGTAATGGGCCAGGCACCTGACTTCTCCGCTAAGTCAGATGCTGGGGGCCTCGGAGGAACTCTGTAGGGTTCGCCAAATGGGGAACTCAACTGAACAGAGTGAAAAAAGCGCACGTATCTCTGTGTTAGAGAGAAAGGCGCAGCAAGCGTGTTACAACACCGTACCGAATTTCCTCATTCACTGGCTTTATAAAGCACACATGAAGAAATTCAGCTCCACTCAAAGATATAGACTCTTACGAATGTATTCGGTGTCGCCCAGCCCGCAGCTCTACAGATGTCTGTTAGAGAGGTGCCGCGTGCTTACGCCCAAGAGTCGAGTGCGCTCTCACTCCCGGGGGACGCGGCTCACCCTGGCACCGAAGCGAGGGAGATGGCATCCACTATCCAGTGGCCAACCCCAGAATGGATACGGCACTTCCCGTCTGCCGATCTTTAACAGAAAAAGGAGCTGCTTAAAGTCGTAAGCTCTAATGCGGTCAAATCGCGCAGAGCGCAACCGGAACACAGCAATAAAAGGGGCTGGGTCTGCCTCCTCCGTGGGCAGCGCTTGCAGGTTCACTACGTAGTCTAAGAGAAGCATTGTAGGAACCTTGGGCACCTATGTGGGCCGGGGTCTCAGGAAAACGTGAGAGTGGGCCGGCCCGAATGCTGGCACACTTCGCTGACCGAAAATGCCTCCAGATACCCGACCCTCTTGACTGATGCCAACGCGACCAGCAGAGCTGTCTACCTGGACAGAAATCTTAAAGATACTGAGTCGAGTGGATCGAGCAGAGCTCTCCTTAGAGAATCTCCAAGTGGGTATGAGAGGGGGACCGAATTGAATTAATTATCCAGTGTCTCGCGCCTCTGGGAACTGGTGATGAGGCGATGCTTTCCCAGCGCGCCGTCATCCCCGCGTCCTCAGAGCGGGGGATGATCGTAACGCCAACCCCTCAGCGCGGAGGTGATAGCCTTAGCTCCAGCCAGCTGAAGGAGGATAGCATCACACTGATCTGGCATGTCCGGGGTCCTTCTCGGAGAGAAGTACACCACACAGCGAATAGACTTCACTTCGGGACGTAGGCATGCCTCGTAGAGGGTGCTCTAGCCTGAGTGACGGTGTTAACCACCGAACTGGTAGGTCACCTAAGTCCTCCGCGCTCCATCTATGGACCACACGGAGGTTCCAGAGATCTGGGCGCGGGTGCCAGATGGTGCCTGTCCCAAAGAAGAAGGTGCTTCTTCAAAGGGATATGCCAGGGAGGGGCCATCACGAGGAGAGAGCTGAAATGCAGGTCCGGTTGAGCCAGAGAGGCGCAATAACAGACCTGCTCCTCATCCTCCCCGACTTTACACAGTATCTGTGCGAGTAGGCTCACTGGAAAAATGCGTATACGCATGCCCCGGGGCCAGCTGTGTAGCCAGCGCATTTCCAGAACGCACCCATAACAGCTGGACAGCCGGGGGTGGAGCATCCATTCTCCCGGACATGGGACTGCCGTGAGAGCGCATCGGCTGCACGGTTGAGTTCGCCGGGGAAAGAATGGCACACAGCGATTTCCGCCGCGTAAGACTCCAGAGGAGCAGACGGCGAGCGAGCTGAGACATGCGGTGAGAGCGGATACCCCCCGAACGGTTGATATACGCAATCGCCGCCGTGCTGTCCGTCCTGACCAGCACGTGTTTCCCCTCTAGCACCGGAAAAAAAACGGCGCAGCGCGAGATACACTGCCAACAGCTTCAGGCGATTAATATGCCAATGCAACCGAGTTCCTTCTACGGAGCCGCAGCTGCATGCTCGCAACACACGACCCCCCAGCGCGTACTGGAAGCATCCGTCGAAACAACGATATGCCTGGACACTTGTTCTAGAGGCACACAGGCCTGTAAAACGCAGGGTCCGTCCAGAGGCTGAGGGCGCGGCGACACAGCGGAGACAGTCATCCGGTGCGTGCCCGCATGCCATGCGCGTCTGGGGACCCGATCGTGAAGCCAATGCTGAAGCGGTCTCATATGGAGCATCCCGAGCGGCGTGACAGCGGCTGCGAATGCCATATGTCCAGGAGCCTCTGAATAATCTCAGTGGGACCACAGTCTTCCTGTCGACTCTCTCAGACAGGTCAGCATCAGCTCAGCGCGCTCTCGGGGGAGGCGCGCTGTCATAGTGATCGAGTCCAGCTCCAACCCGAGAAAAGAGATGCTCTGCATGGGGGCGAACCCGCTCTTTTCTCGGTTGACCCGAAACCCTAACAGGTCGAGGTGCCGAAGCACCCAGTCCCTGTGCATAACCAATTGATCCTGCGTAAGCTAAAAAAGCCAGTCATAGAGATAATTGAGTATGCAGATGCCCGCGAGCCGTATGGGCGTTAGGGCATCCTCCGCGAGCTTGGTGAAAAACTCGCGTAGACAGGGAGAGCCCGTAAGGGAGGACTTTGTACTACCATGCTCGACCCTCGCACGCAAACCGCAAAAACTGCCGGTGGCGTGGGAAAATGGAGGCATAAACATACGTGTCCTTCAGGTCTATCGCTGCAGACCAATCCTGAGGACGAACGCACTGGGGGATGCGTTTCTGCATGAGCATTCTGAGCGGCTGCTTGTAAGGCAGCGGATCAAAAAATGCGCAGAATTTAGGATTGGTCATAACCCACCGCTCTTTTAGGGTACGATGAAGTACAGACTAAAAAGCCCATACCTCATCTCGGCTGGAGGGACCGGCTCGATTGCGTCCTTCGCCAGGAGAACAGCAATCTCCTCGCGCAAGACAGGGGCGGATACAAGGCTGACCTTGGTGTAATACGCGCCCGTGAACTTGGGGGACCGTTTAGCGAACTGAATCGCATAGCCGAGTCTGATTGTCCGAACGAGCCATCGCGACGGGCTGGGCAGCGCTAACCAGGCTATCAGAGCCCGCGCGAGTGGCATCATCGATACAATCACTGACGCACCAGCGGTGGGGCAGCACGGGATGGGAGAGCTCACCCCGGGAGGCGCGCGCGTCCCGAGGAAGAGCGAAAGATAAGAGTTTAATCTTAACTTCGTCCCAAGAGCCCGCAGGGCGGCTGGGAGTGCGAGAGAAAGGAGCCCGTCCTCTGGCACTCTCGGAGCCTGTGGCGAAGAGCACCGATCCTGCGAGCTGGAAGGCATAGCGTCCCATACTGGCAGTGTTCGGGCTGTCACATCCGGATAGAGGAGAATTGCTCTTTATAATTTTTGGTAGCCATACGGCCGTATTTAATTGTGTCTCTGGCCCTCCGCCAGGGAAAGAGCAAACCTCCTTTTCTCCGAATGGCCCGTCTCAGAGACGCTTCGCGGTCCGTTCCGGACTTAGCGGCGCTCTGAGGCGGGGGGGCGGTGATCGTCTGTGGGGTGCTCGACGCTGCCGTTTAACCAGGGAACGGACAGGGCGGCGGAGCTGATTTTGGAGCCACAGACGAGCGCCCTCGGCGAGGAGCAGCCAAAGTGGATGGTTCAACGGGGAGAGCGGTTCTAAAAGCCCGCCGATCGCACTTGACTGCTTTTTCACCGTGGTGAATTCCTGGGTGAATTCCGCCTCGGTGTCGCCGAACAGGCCAGCCTGGGATATGGGTGTGTTAAGAAAGCGAACTTTGTCAACGCCACGCATATCTATCAGGTTTTAGCCAGAAGGGGCGTTCCTGGACCACTAGTGTGGTCATCGTCCTTCCCAGGGCACTCGCAGCCGACCTGGTGTTTCCAGAGCAAAGTCGGTTGCAGTGCATAAGTTAAGCCTGGGTCGGAACCTTCCTCGTGCCGCTAGCCAACGCCTGCGCCAGCCATAGCAAGTAAAACGGAAGCAGCCTGGCCCGCAGCAGTGTAGGCTCTGCAGATAACCTACACACTTTGGACAGGAGCCGAGGCGAACCACGCCAGGAAGGGGCACCACGCGGGCAAGATTGACCGCGCTGGCACGCTCGACCTGGGGATTCGCCTCGTACCCCCTGGCTGTTCCGTTATCGAGGAAGGTGAGGGCGGAGCGCACGCAGACCGGGCAGAAAAAGGTGCCCTCAGCGCTGCGTGAACTTACTGTGCACCTCCGGGAAGAAGTGGACGGGAGGCTTTAGAGGGTTTCCCCTTCTTATCCTCCACATCACACCCCTAATCGGTCCGGCGACGGAGCTGGGGGACAAGCCATCTCCAGCCTCGCCGCCGAAGCAGCCCGGGTTAGCACGGCCATCATCTCCGATTCTATATCCGGAGCCTCGCTTACCACCCCTAAGAGAGGAAGCGGGTCCGGATTTTCATCGAAAAATGATAGCCCACCCTCCGATGCAGCGATGGACATCTGGTCCTCGGTGTCATCGAGTGAGAGGGCGATCATCCCGGAGGAAAAAGCGCTTCTCTCACTCGAAGCTTGGATGGAGCGCGCTGAGGAATGGGGGGTCCGCAAGCCCGAGGGCGGCGGATTGACCCCCACTGTAACCCTCAGATCTGCCCGAGTGCCAACCGCTACTTGCGGGGGACAACAGGGGTGGTTCGCCCTTTTGCAAGAGCGAGCCGCGATCTTAGCTGCGCAACAGACATGCCATCGCAGTGATGGCATGCGCTGCCCGCGAGCACTGCATTAACATGCTGAACCCCCAGACATGCAACACAATACTCGTGCCCATCATCCGTGGACAGGGAACCACCGCATCCAGAAACACACAGTCGGAACGACGCCTTTAAAAAGACGCGCTTCACGACCGTGTTGCTCTTTTAGGAAATGTATTATACTCACCGCTCTAGAAGGACCGGACCAGAGAACGCCAGGCAAGGGAGAATAGCCCAGCTCGACCGTCTGCCACTGCGTGTCACACACTCTGGCACCGGGAGAAACAGCCTGTTCAAACACCGGCAGCTTTCTCGTTCTTTCTCTCTCACTAAAGGAGG
>CAIGQW010017763.1:0-12446 GCA_903798125.1 Danio choprae
GGTTCCCAAGATGGAGGCCAGGTCTATTGGCTGAAAGAAATGAAAAAATAAACAAAAAACAGAAATTATACGTTTGGTTTCTGAAATATGTTACAAACAATTGTACATTCTGACAATGTCCTTAGCTAGAATGTACTTCACATTGAAGACTGTTTACATCAGGGGTGTCAAAGTCAATTCCTGGAGGGCCGGAACCCTGCAGAGTTTAGTTCCAGCCCTGCTTCAACACACCTATCTGTAGGTTTCAAACAAGCCTAAAGCACTGAATTAGTTTGATCAGGTGCGTTTAATTAGGGTGGAACTAAACTGTGCAGAGCTGCGGCCCTCCAGGAACTGGCTTGGACACCTGTGATTTACATTATGTTGTATCATGTTTGCATTCAAATGTAAAGCTCATATTGTATATCCAATCATATTTTGTGGTATATGAAGTTCACCCCATTCCAACTGAATATTCGATTATGACAGTAAGTACTTAAGAAAATAAATTAAGCGTTTAATTGATGCTAAATTAAACAGGCTTTTATCTGTCCCTTTAAAGACAAATTATAAGTCAATTAACCAAGAAAGGTGAGATTACCATGATGGACACGGGAGCCAATGGACCAGTACTTCTTTACAGCGCTTGGGAAGACGGTATAAGAAAACAAACGTTATACTTTTATTTCATAAATATTTAATTCAAATCCTTCAAACAACCAGCAAAAATCAGACAACATATAAATCACCCAAACATTAAATGTGTGCTTCAATATTTATAGCATTGAAGCTGAGAATGTTCAAACACTTTAACATTTTGTTTGACTTCTCTGAGAAAGGCATACATGTAGGATAGTTTATTCACACAATGCAGTCATATTGTATAACTACTAACCTTGTTTTCACGCGTCTTGGACACATATTGTACTTGGAAAATGTCCACTGTGCTGCGAAACTGGCGAGCTGTGAAGAACAAAAGAGCAATTCTGTAAATACAAACCATTCCACCTTAATGTAACAGTAGCAAAACCAACAGCACCGGTGTGATCCTGACTGCCATCATATCAGTAATCTACAAATCCAGTTTCATTTGGCAAACTTTCCTAAATGCATTAAATCCCAAATCATTTCTGAACACATAAAACCTTTTTTTTTTTTTTTTTTTTAAATAAAATAATTAAGTAAATGCTTCGGGCCTTTAGTTTCTCCACTTAAACAGAGAAAGATATAAAAAAAAAGCATTTCCAAGGCAGGAAAGACTTGGACTCCATTTCCAGATAACATCTCTTAGTGCACTACCAATACAAGGCCTTTTCTTAACTAAAGCTGTAGCATTTCTAGGCATGTTCTCTGAACCATAACTTAAAGAACTTGCTTAAGCTATAACTCCTTATGTGCGATCTTGCGTGGCTTTGTCCATGGTGGTGGTTCTGAACTGGTTAACAATTGGGTTCTCTTCACTCAATCCAGATCCTGCTAATGTAATGACCACTCCAGCAAAATACACATTTGGTACATCATTTGTGCACATGCTTCTTCTAACATGTAGGGTACTGAACCTGCTTTAAATGACTGAGTGCATTTCATCTTCACATAGATTCTTTTATCATTAATTCTCAAGATGTTTAAGCTGAATCATGAGTTACAAGATAAGATATTTGGTAATAAGGTCAGCATTTACTGTGCAAGAAAGACTCGATGATCTCTCTCCTTAATCTCGACCCACAATCAAGAGTAGGTCAAGAGTAAGGAGAGACTGGATAATCTTTTTTACATACAACATTATGAAGCTATGACTTACAGAAGGTATGGTTAAATAAGGATGTTGCAGGAAACATGTTAATGTTACAACTTCAGGTATAACTTAGAAACAACATAATGTTAAGAAGTTTTCGGGAAGCGCAGCCATGGTTATTATTATACATATAACATTTGTCATTAAAAAGGTGAGAGGACAGTCCGCTGTTCTTAGTATGTGTTTTTATAGAGGTAAACCACCAGAGCAAACCTATCTGTGAAAGATTCTGCACTACATCAGCAGCAGGAGATTTACACCCATTCACTGCATGAGCAGAAATCAAAAAGTGTAAGTGTCAACTCTTAGTGTGAAGTATCCTTATCTACAGTATAACGGCGCTGAAATTATACATTTTGTAGGCAGGACAAGATTTAGTGTAGATTCTAATATACTGAAAATGTGTTTGGGTTGATGATTTCATGACTCGCTATTGCAGGACATCAGCATAGTTGTTGCTTCCCTGCACAATGTTAATCAAATCCCCTATTCTAGAGAAAAGAGGAAGAATAAAATGTTTATTACCAAAAACGTTTGCTTGATTTCAAGATTTGTTTTGGCCCATTTCTGTGCTTGGCCCCGGAACACCTTTATCTGTGCTGTCTTCCTGGACTTCAGGTCCAGCAGTTTCCCACACTGACCAAGGGAGAGCTGTAGAAAAGACAACAAGAGAGTGACACAATAGCTTTTAAACTGTGCTCTATTTGATCAGGCATTGCTGATTTTCTACCACTCTTATTATAAGAATATAATTAATATATATTAATAATTCATTGAACAGAAAGAAATTGAATATTGTAATAATATACCCATGATGCTACAAACCTAATTAGTAGTGTACACATATTTAACAGAAAAAAGGCATATCCATTATCTGCCATATAAATTATTCTTTAAGTTGTCACTACTGCATGCACAAGTGAAGATTTATTGTCTTAAATGTGGTCATCATATTATAGATAATCTCAATGGACTGAGTGACCACACTAGAATCACTGCAATATCTAGTTATTATCTGTAAAACGTCATCATTAAATCATGATCTTCATAAAGTAGTAAAGCCCACTGTTGAGCAATGGTAATAAATAGTGACTATTTTGTATAATTAAATTGTATTGTAACTTAATGCTTAAATTTGAGTCGTTTTGCACATAAATATGTAACTATTCATTCACATTATAACAGTTATACGTTAATTCAGTAATGTGTTTCTTTGTTGACGTTCATTTTATTTATTTATTCTACTTTTTCTTTTTGAGACAGACTAGTCTTCATCTCGCTTTATTTTCCTTTAGGTAAAGTCAGATGCTGATAATCTACGATGAGACAAAAATATTCCGGAAAGGAGCATAATACGATTTCATCGATCTGCAAGTAACTAGTGATGCCTGCGCATGAACCAACTCACTTTTAACTGACTCAAATCTTTAAATCTCATTCAGCAAGATGAACGAATCATTTCCCCAATAATTTAATTAATGGTAATAGCGACTTACACAAGCGTTGATTATAATGTTAAATAACCAACGTTATATATCCGTAGTCCATTTATATAACGAAATCAGCGAAGAAGAACCGAAAACGTTGTGCCCGAGTCATATTAAAGAGTCGTTCAAAGTGCATGAACACCATTATAATTTAATCTGTAGGTCTGCCGTCATCCCCGATGTTTAAAAACGTCCAATGATAAAACTGATTAATTTATGTATCATCAACATCAACAGACTAATATGAATGCTAGGCTACCAGCTGTGCTAACCGAACCACCACTTGACACAACTTTTGAAAGCACAATCTGCCGTTTCTAACACACGACTCCATGTAACGTGAAGCAGAAACACTAAATTGATTAAAATAATACAGTTAACGCCGTGATTTCATCACTAAAAGGGGGAAAGACTGTGGTCATTACTTACTTGCTTCAATATGGACCCTCATCAGGTGAACTGTGCGTTGGAGTCTTATTTGTACGCATGTTAATGAGATCGG
The DNA here is from genome assembly GCA_903798125.1 of Danio choprae. Classification (NCBI taxonomy): domain Eukaryota; kingdom Metazoa; phylum Chordata; class Actinopteri; order Cypriniformes; family Danionidae; genus Danio; species Danio choprae. Next base: position 3,764 of record CAIGQW010017763.1, read on the forward strand.
TTGGTCTAACAGTCAGTGGCGTTCTAAAAAAGAATGTGTTCGAAAAATGGCCGATGACGTTGAGAAACTAGTGTGACCTGCATTAAGTGTCTGACCATCGCTGACATCAGCGGTATGTAAAGATCTTTATAAAAGTATCATTTTAGGTTATTATATTTGGTTGATTTTGAGGAGGGGGAGAATGCAGACTTCGATCCAGGCAGATCTACGGCCCTGTTGTTCCTGATGCGTCCAGTAGGGGGAGGCAGTACAGTATTATTATAAGCCTCCAAAACTTTATCATCACACCAAACCAAACGCGACACGCACATGAGGAGGTATGTTAAATACTTGCTTAAAATATTGTTTAAAATATTGATTAAACATTTTTAATCAGATTAAGGTCGATATGAGTGTGTCAATACGTAAACAAATTGGTGTTATACAATTCACATGCAGAAACAAAACAGCAGCAATGTTGTTAGTTTGACTCAATCTGAGCTAATGTAACTATGCGTCTACATGTACTACATCTCACTTTCTTATGTAGCTCATTTTCTTGCACAGGTTTTGTCTGTCTTTAGTCTGCATAAGAGTGTCCTTCCTGCTAAGATATTTTTCTAACCTTTATTTTTAATAATTTAATATTTTTAAATGATTGAATAATGCATTTTGCAGCAACATTAGAATGTATGAAACTTTCCAGAAGAGAATTTAACTCTGCACACCCACTATAATAATAATAATAGAAATTATATATATATATATACACACACCGTTGAAATCAGAATTATTAAACCCCCTTTGATTTTTTTTTCCCTTTGTTAAATATTTCCCATATGATGTTTAACAGATTCAGGAAATGTTCACAGTAGTAATTTTTTAAAAACCGTTTTAAGGTCAATATTATTAGCCCCTTTAAGCTATATATATTTTTTTCGATTGTCTACAGAACAAACCATCATTATACAATAACTTGCCTAATTACTCTATCCTGCCTAGTTAACCTAATGAACCTAGTTAAGCCTTTAAATGTCACTTTAAGCTGTATAGAAGTGTCCTGATAAATATCTAGTCAAATATTATTTACTGTCATCATGGCAAAGATCAAATAAATCAGTTATTAGAAATGAGTTATTAAAACTATTATGTTTAGAAATGTGTTGAAGAAATCTGTATCTATATAAATACATATGTTTGTGTTCCTCTGTGGGGGCACCACAGTAAAATTTCGCTTAGGGCACCCTTTTGGCCAGCAGCAGCTCTGAGTGAGACGATTGGTTAAAAACTGAATCATTCAACAAAGAAGTAAAGCACTGTCTGGACTGTTTGAATTGTGGATTCATTCAGAAAGTAACACAAAACATCTTTTGTGGCTTTAAAGGTAAAGTTTAATGTGATTCCCAGTACTTTTTTCATTTTTAAATAAAGTCAATTTGGCCTAATTTACAGCATGTGCATTCTCAAATCTCCAACACAGGCTCATTCTGAACACGCAGCCCTATATACATTTCTGGAGATCACAAATTATGTAGCCAGAAGTTCGTATGGCTGCATTTCATCTTTAAAATGAACGCTAGGGGGCGGTATGACGCTGTTCCTTTTCAAGCTTACCAGCTGACCGCTTACCTCCATATGGACGGCTTTTTCACTGTTACCAGTTTGTCCAGTAGCTCACCATGTACGTCAGCGGACTTGAGAGGCAGAGAGGAGTTGACTACCAACAATGGGGTTTGAGTCTGGTGAAGAACCGTTCCAGAAAGCAGGTAAACAAAAACAGAAGACAAAAATATTAAAAAAATAAAAATAAATAAATAAATAAAATTAAAAGTAAACAGGGTGAGAATGTAGTAAAATCTGAAAATGTGGTAAAAATCAGGCGAGGGCTTTTCTTTTTCTGGATTTGAAAGTGTACACAGCAGCCTCTGGTGGATTCATGAAAATAAAAACTGCAATAAAACGTAGCTCCTGGGACATATTTAGCGCTCAATTTTGCTTTTTTGCTCTCCAGAAATGTATATATAATGTTCCAGAAAGCAGGTAAGACATTCAAAAGGGTGAGGGTTGGGTTTAGGGGCAGGGGTGGGGTAGAGCCATACAATAAGTGTTTTGACTATAAAATACATTACACCTGTGGAGAGTCCTCATAAACCATCAAAATCAAGGTGTGTGTGCGTGCACGTTCATGTGTGTGTATTTATGTGAGAACAGCAGGTGCGAATGGCACTCGCCAGAGAAATTTAAGATCTGAAAGAGTACACAGCAGCCTCTGGTGGATTCACGAAAACAAAAACTGCAATGAAACGTAACGCCTGGGACATATTTGGTGCTCTCCAGAAATGTATATAGTGGTACGTTTTCAGAATAAGCCTGGGTTGCAATCTCTGAGTGGCCATGAGGACAAGATCTGAGTTCAGAGTTTTAATTTAAGAATGATTATTGACCTAGATATTACTACTACTATTAGCTATTACTATATAGTTATATTGAGCTAGTTTTTTAGTGAATGACACCCAGTGTTTTATAATTATTACAATACATTTGTCAAATGCAGTTTTCAGTGTCCAGCAGTCAGATGAACTGTTCTGTTAGAAACTATTGGAAATGGATTTAAGACACATCAGATTCTCTCTAATGAAATAAAAAGACATTCTCACTGAATTTCTCCAGATGTAGATGCCCAAAGACATCTTCCTGGTGTTTGATTGTTCATGAGGCATTTATCAGTGCAGCAACACAAATGCTCTTGTGCGCAGGAAGAAGTTCCTCAAACAGGAAGTGGAGAGCAGTAGTTTGGGAAGCCCTGCTGCTGCTGCTGAGCTTCTAGAGCACCTGCAGTCCAGATAGCGGATCTCTGCTCACCTGCACTCAACTCAACACTGATGCAGCACCAGGCGGCTCCTCATTCACTCTCACTCTGTGCTTTTGACTAATAAAAGCTTTTGGCTACCTTTGGATTAAGCCTGTTTCACACATAGCCTACTACAAGACATTCATTGTAACAGATTGTTTCCCCTACCATTATATTAGGGTGGCGACCCGCCCCACTTGAAGTCAAGTTAACTGTATTTTCTATATAGTGCCAGATCAAAACTTACTTTAATAAACAAGCTAAATAGCCGTATGTAATATTGTATTTACTCAACAGCATGTCATTTCTGTCTCTACATGGTCGCGCGTTTACAAAGTTATTTTCACAGTTGTCGTTTAATTCTTGTAAAAAATTATTTAAAAGGATTTTTTGTACTTATAGTACTTATTATATGTATATAATCAAAGTAAGATATATGAAAAAATAACATGATTTTTTACAGCAAAGCATGATCAGAAAAAAAACTGTGGAGCTCTCGAGCAGATACGTGCTAGAGAAGTGCTTCTGCAGACCAGTCCTGTTAGCATTTCAGTTACTGCAAACTCAGGAATTTCCCCATGCTGCATCATTGGTAAAATAATGATCACAAACGTGTTAACGTGTGCTCGTAGTTGTGTAAAATAATAATAATGCGTGTTTTGGATATATAGCCTAAAGTCATTTGTTTTGTAAATAGCCTAGCGGTGTGGCTTTCGATTTAGTTTGTTACCTCAGATTTAAATGAATCTGGATGTGATTCAAATGGTGCCGCAGAACATAGACTCCAGCTAATTTTCCATGTTTAAAGCTTGGAGAAACACAAAATAAAAGTTAGTCTCTGTGTGCACAGACGGAGCACCCGCAAACCTTACCCAAGTCGGCCTGAAAGCGGTGGTCGGGTGCACAGTTTACGCAAACTCCACGGTTTACTTAAGATATGATCTCAATTCCACCAAATCATGGAAATGCTGCACGTATGAATTGATAAATCACGTATGAATTGGTCAAACAGTGTATTTATAATCACTGGCTGTTCTGACACACATACTGTAAATGACGCTGCAAGCAGATCTAATCTCTAATTTAAATATGTAATTGTGAATCATATATTTAAAATACAAGTTAATGTTTAGATTTCAAGGGGGAGACCGGGGATAGCTGTAACACTTCCAATCTCTACAACCAGGAACTAGTTACAAATCAGTTGATTCACTTCACACGTGCTCATATTAGTCCTCACAGCACATATGAACAAGTAGAGTCCTGTGACAGACACAGCAGATATTAGACGGGGAAAACTACATTTCAGCTAAGAAAGTCATATTTTTAACTTGAATTATTTTTAAGATAGCAATGCCTGATTAGTAGTTAAACCCATGTCATTTGTGTGTCTGTGTGTGGATATATTTAATCCACATTGTTGGTGATAATGTTTTAGCTGTTCGCTGTAAGGAGAACAGATTCATGGCCACATAACACTGGGTCAGTAACAACAAAACTCTTGCTAGTAACATCAGTGAAATGTTTCCACCAACCCCAAGCAGATATAAAACTGTATTTCTATGATTTAATGTCAGTATTCCTGCAGCTCTTGAAAGAGAAAGAAGTCAAAGTAGTTTGAGTTCAGTGTTTGACCTCTGTGGGCTCATGAAGCCTTCAATTGTTGAAGCTGATGCACATTTGCACATTTTATTCAGCTTTGTAACCCAGAGACACACAAATTACACTGAAAGCTCAATGTTGAATAAAAAGCTTTCAGATCCATTTGTTGGTCATAATTCTTATTTTATAATGTTACATCTCACCCCGGTGGAAATCATCATTTACATCTCACCACGGGGTGTTACAACTAACCCAGACTGTGGCTGAATGTAACATTTCACTCCTCCTGTTAGAAAGTAAAAGTGTTCACATTTACTGTTTGTGCTGCAGAAATAACTTCTGTGCCATTTAATAGCAGACACTTGTAGCTCAACATCTCAAAGATATATAGAGAAATATCATAGAAGTACAACTATCCCCGCTCTCCCCCATACAAATATGTCATATGTACATGCAACATATATTTCAAAATGGATCAAAAATGGTTTATATATATATATATATGAGGTTCAAGTTACATTTCCAGGTTTTGATGAATATAGGCTACTATATGCTCATACTTTACCTTTAAGTGCAGCATTTTATTTAAATTTTTTTACGAACAGTACCGATTTTAATTAACTTTTAAACACATTTTTATTTAAACGTGAGCACAGTACAGTGTTAATGTTCAAACTGTTTATAATGTTTAAAGTGGCTGACATTATTTTTATGAATAAATCTGCCTTGTTTTTGAACTGTGCAGAGCTGTAGCTGATTAATTAGGTCTACTACACTACTATATTTCTTACTTGGTACTTGGAGAGACAAATTCTTTCTGAGGTGAAAAAGTTTGAGAACCACTGATCTGCACCAAAAACCACTTGGAAGGACGTCCATCGATGCACTCGTCCATTTTAAAAAAAAATAAATAAAAGGAAGAAATTCCTGAACATCAATTTCCAGTCGTTGTTGAGGTGTGTGATTCCCTTTTTCTCCATGTGGTTCATTCCAATCTGTAAAATACACTAGAAAGATGTCAAGTCATTCATTTATCTTAATACCATTATTTGGAAGTTTCATCTACCATTGTCTCCAGTCTGGTTCTGTTCTGACACTAACAAATAATATTTCACAGCTATGAATAAATACTCTACAAGATGACAATCTATAAACTTAGAATAGAAAAATCTGCAAATGTTGAACAGGCGACAGCATAAACTACAAATAAATAATACAACAGTAATATGGAATATGTGTTAAAGCTGACAGCATACAAATACATTATAACAGATCAATTTATCTGATGATAACAAATAACAATCTGCAAATGTTAAACAAGATAGTAATATACAAATGAAGCAAACAAACAAACAAAAATATTGTATCTATCGTCTACCAACCTGACAACATAACAAATTACATTTTACTATTATAATATAGTATATCAGTGTTATATCAGTGTTATATATCATATATAACAGTATATATATCAGTGTTTCCCCCACCATTATATTAGGGGGATGCCCCACCCAAATCTCTGCTCTCTGAATCGCGCACGGTGAAGTTCCACACAGACACTCTCTGCTGTATGGGAATGAGGAATGCTTCGATCGACGCACGTGCGCTTCCGTATATTATGCATAGCCTACAGAAGCCACAACACAGGTTATATTAAAATATTTGAATGGTCCTGCATGTATTTTGGCCTTTTTACATAGAACAACTGAAAGTTCTGTGTTTATGACAATATTGAAAGTTCACTAAAAGCTGGAATTATTAGATAAATGAAACTTACTTTTATTTTTAACATGAATATTTAATAATATAACTTCTTGTAATACACTCATTGCTGTAAACAGTAGTTTATAGGCCGAATTTCTTTTAGTAAAGAATAATTAGATTTATAGGTGTGCATTTTATCTTCTTCTGCATCAAATGTGAGCTTTTCTTGACTGAGACATGTTGAATTCTTCTTTCATCATTTGAAATGTTTCCAAACGGCATTGTTTATCATTTTTATTACCAGTTTTTCTATCTGTGTTATATTATTGTCTGTGGCGGTTCATTCCGCTGTGGCGACCCCTGATAAATAAGGGACTAGTACTTTAAGCCAAGTAAAATGAATGGATGATTTATTTTCTGTAAAGCTGCTTCTGGCCATGACATGTTCACATCTAAATGGTTATAAGAGACGTGTTTAATAAATGTCTCAAAATATGGGCCAGACATCTCTGACCTTCCATACCAAGAGGCTCTGGAAATGTTCTTCCAGAAGCCCATAAAGATACATTGCAGTGACAAAAGCTGCACACTTTGTGGATAAAAAAGATTTTAAAATAAATATTTATTATAATATATTATAAATAAAATATTTTTTAGCTTGTACGATTGTACAGTTCAAATAATTGTTCAGTTATTTACTGCTGTCATTAAAAGAAACAAGTTAACACCATGACTCCTTGTGTTTGTGTCAGTGTCTGAACAGCCGATCCGCGCCGTATAAACACTGTATATAAGTGATATATTCAAGATCCTAACAGTACAGCAATCTCCAACTCCAGCAACATTCAGTACAACTAACCGAAAAAAGGCGTGGAAAAACTAATATAATAACCTGAAATGATACTTTTAGAAAGATCTTTACATACCGCTAATGTCAGCGATGGTCAGACACTTAATGCAGGTCACACTAGTTTCTCAACGTCATCGACCGTTTCTCCAACACATTCTTTTTTAGAACGCCACTGACTACATGTGATAGAGCGGTGCCACCTTGTGGTGTACTAGTTGTACTGCGTGTACATACTCTGACAGGCATACATGGAGAATTCGTAACAATCACTAAGCAGGAGAAGACTTCAGCTTATGCTTGTGTATTGGGTTAACATACAAAGGCAGAATGAGGAGCATCCCACAAATGCAATATTACAAGAGTGTTGGAACAGAGTAAAACTAATTATAGATGTTATGGATGGATAGGATATGGGAAAGAAAGGCAGACTAACGTATATACAATACAGCAGCACAGTCCAGCAGTTCAACACTCTGACGTTCATCAATGGAGGTTTATAATTCCCTCAGTTGATCTGAACCTACAGGAAGAACTAAAAGGGGAATCTGAGCTGACGCCTGTATGGTGTGCAGTTAAAGACTATATGGAGTCACTTCAATCTCTTCAGCACAGTTTCACTGATCCAGAATAAACAGTAAACCCAGCATAGAGCGGCTCAGTGAATGTGGTCTGGACTGAGTGGATGAGGCTCATTGTGTCTCTATAGATGTTGTAATAGATCAGAGTTCCTGCACTGTGATCCACAAACACTCCTATTCTCCTGCTGAGCCGCTTTACTGGGAGACGAGTCCGTCTGTTATTGTGCCAGAATGAGAATCTGGAGGAAGAGCAGATCAAACTCCAGGACTGAGCATTATATCCAAACACACACTCAAAACTTCCCTTCCTCCTGATGCTCTTATATGACACTGATATACACACATCTCCACTGCAGTCAATCTCCCAGTAACAGCGTCCACACACACTCTCTCTGCACAACACCTGAAGATAATCATCAAATCTGTCTGGATGATCAGGATACGACTGTTCCTCTTCCACATGCTCCAACTCTCTGTTCTCCTCACACAGACTGAGTTCAGTGTTTGCTGTGTTTGGATCCAGTGTAAAAAAACAGGCATCTGAACACAAGAAGAGACACATTTATAACTCAACAACACACACTACAGCTGTGTGTTTGTGTGTGTGTGTGTGTGTGTGTGAGAGAGAGCTTGTGTGTGTTTGTGTGTGTAAGAGAGAGCTTGTGTGCGTGAGAGAGAGTGCGTGTGTGTGTCTGTGAAAAAGTGTGTGTGTGCGTGTGTGTGTGAGAGAGAGAGCTTGTGTGTGTGAGAAAGTGTGTACGTGTGTGCGTCTGTGAGAGAGCTTGTGTGTGACAGAGAGAGCGTGTGCATGTGTGTGTGTGTGTGTGTGTGTGTGTGTGTGTGTGTGTAGTTGTACATTTGCGTGGTCCTGCTGTAATCCTCGTGTGTCCTCCATGATCCAGACTGTAAACACACACAGATTGACATTCAGTCAGTAAACAAACACTAAACACACTTTATTTTCAGCAGGCCTGCAGTCAGAATTATTCTGATCAAACATCACTCATTATGCAGATTCATTACAATAAGACATTTACAGTGTCTGCTGAATGCTGGATTCTGATTGGCTGATGAACAATAGATGATATGAATGCATTAATAACTGCATTAAAACAACAT
>CAIGQW010017779.1:0-12881 GCA_903798125.1 Danio choprae
ACATGAAGATTACCTATTGCATGAAAACTCAGTTTCACCTAAAATTGGAAAAGTATTTATATTTTTGTTGTTTTATTAGTTTTGTACTTGTTATTAGTATATATTTTTTGTTATTTATAACATATGAAAATATTAACAATTTCTTAAAGCTTAAAGAGAGAGCTGTCAGTGTCAGTGGTTTTAGCAATACTACAGGTATGGTTGTGTTATTTGTTTAATTTTATTTTTTTATTATACTTAACATATAAAATGTTAGTGCATATTATAGAGACATAGCATGTTATAGTGACCTCAATATCACCCAAAACAAATATGTGTAAATTTTTTATATTTTTTATGTTTTATACAGCTAAAAGATCCCCAAATGACCCCAAAGAACACCGATGTGACAAAATGTGTACAGGGCATAGAAAAAATAATATCATGTTAATTTTATGTTTACCAAGTTTTCTCCATTAAATTAGGAAAAGTCACTCAATCTGGAGCAAAAGAAACAATGTCAACTATATATGTACATATGTTTAACATTGAATGGATAATAGGAGGGTTAAACAAAGAGGGAAGAAAAATAACACAATAGCCTCACAATATTTAATAAATGTAAAAAAATGAGATTTTTGAACATCTTGCATTTGTGATTTTCCTGTACAAAAAGGGTGGAAATTAATGGTTAAATGGTCCAGTGTGTAAAGAAAACTTGTAAATGTGACAGTTGAATTAAATTATCCGATAGAATAAAATTAATAGTCTCTGAATAACACTACACTTATATCCGAGACCCGGTATTATGTCTAAGTGTTTGTTATTACTAAATAATGAACAGACATTTATAATTTAAAAGTTCTTGGGATATACCTCTCACCTTGAATTTTATTTTAAGTGAACTGTACATTTGCCTAGACATACTAATTTTCTGAGCCAGTAATGGGAAGAGGGCTACAAACTATTTTGAGCTTTTAATTGTGGCATATTTTGTACATTAAATACATTAATAGTGCATTTTCTTAATATGCCTTGATAATTGATTTAAATAAATATAAAAAATTTAGGGCGACTCGGTGGCACAGTGGGTAGCACAATCGCCTCACAGCAAGAATGTCGCTGGTTTAAACCTCGCCTGGGTCAGTTGGCATTTCTGTGTGGAGTTTGCATGTTCTCCCTGTGTTCACGAGGGTTTCCTCCGGGTGCTCCGGTTTCCCCCACAAGTCCAAAGACATGCGGTACAGGTGAATTGCATAAGCTAAATTATCCGTAGTGTATGGGTGTGAATGGATGTTTCCCAGTGATGGGTTGCAGCTGGAAGGGCATCCGCTGCGTAAAACATATGCTGGATAAGTTGGCGGTTCATTCCGCTGTGGCGACCCCAGATTAATAAAGGGACTAAGCTGAAATGAAAATGAATGAATATTGAACATTTATTCAAACACTATTGAGGTTTAAAAAGTCTAATTAGGTGTATTTAGGCTAATTAGGCTAGGCGATATGTCAAAAATATTTATTTAAAATCACCTTTAAAAATATTTTGATATCTAATAATATCATCTCTCTTTCTGTTCCTGTGGGTGAGATGAAATGACTGGCAGATAAAATAAAGCTTTACCATATGCTTTTGTCAAAAATCTAATGGGTAGTGCACTATTATTACTAGGCAATTTACATTTACATACCAGGCCTATATTTACTTGATAACTTTATCATGTTTATCTTTTCCCCAATAAAGTTAATTATTATCCGATAATTCAATGTCATTTTCAACATTGCCATGCTCGATAGACATCGTCGATATATGATAATATTATCTTATCACCCAGCTCTAATCAGTTGTTGTTACTTCAAAGATGCTTTCTAAATTTGACATAGACAAATATCAGACATATATTATGATATTACATTATTTACACTACTTTCTAACCAATGCAAATGTTAACTCTTATGTTTGGGATGGAACATGCCAGCAGCTAACGTTAGCTAGCTCCAGCTTAACATCACGTCTGTTAGTTTTGATTTAGCAATCAGGAGTCTTAAGAAATAGAGCGTTATCCCACAAATTTCTGAACAAAAAATTATTTATGCGCACTTGAACAGGGCACTCATACGAAGGTGGAGACATATGACGCAGCTGCAGACAAGCATATCAGACGAGAATGTCAACGCCCATTCTAGATACTCCATAGATTTAACAGTAATATTACCTGTTTTCCAGACAAGCTTGCTCAACCAATGGTTTTGGTTCATAGTTTGAGCTGTTGCTGGACCAAGTTCGAGTCTGAATATTAACGAGTACGAGACTCCAAGACTATAGAGAAGTCCAAGACTATAGAAAAAACATCTTGAATCAGACTCGAGTACTATAGCCCTGACAGTCACATTGTGTCACACTCAAACAAACTTTATTGTACAAAAGTGCAATAAAAAAACCCCAGATTTTTACTTTTTTTTATTATTATTATATTGTGGACGGTGCTGTCAATAAACTAAAACAAGCACAAACCCATTCTCTTATTGTCTTTGTCACCAACCTGACAGATTCTCACTGATGGTCCATTAGGGGACTTTTATTATCTCAGATGAGAATCAAATCAATATCCATGACTTGCTAATGCCAAGTTCAGACTGCATGATTTTAGCCCCGAATTTGACTAGCCAAAAAAGCTTTCAAGAAATCGCTGACAAATGTCTGAAATCACAGGCAAATCGGTGCTCGTTCACATAAGTAACAATCACAAAGTGTGAACTATCAAAGATGTGATCCGATGAGTCGCCAACCCCCGTGAGATATTTGGCATGCTAATTATCTGGACCTGTTGGCGATTCAAATCAAGCTGTGTGAAATGTGTTTTGATTGAAAATAACATCAGCGATTACCTACAGCCAATGAGAGGGCAGTATCCACTAGTATGGGTATCTGCAGGCCAGTGGGAGGTTGAGGGAGAAATTAAAATAGTTTATTTTTGGTCTATTTGGACCCAAGAAATGGAGGAAAAACTTTGGCAGTTTGGAATTTTGGAAATTTGGCAGGAGCACCCCTGTCTGTTTGATGTGTCATATGAGCAATAACACAACCGGGTCGAAAAAGAAAAAAAGTTGAAGAGATATTGTTAATTCCCTTCAAAACCCATGTGAGCAAAATAAGTACATTTTCTACCCCATTAAAGGCTTCTTTCTCATTATGTAGTTAATAATAAAAGATATACTACGTGACCTCACGTTGTTTCCATGTCACTTCTCGCGTGTTTGGTTGAGATGTAGTTTGCGGACCGAGACAAAGTTGTCGGCGATTCTCCTATTGTAAATTCATGCAGTATGAAACACAGCAGTGGCGGAACGCTAGCCCAGATAGTCATGTAGTGTGAAAACATCTGTGACATGACTACTTTGAAAATCGTGCAGTCTAAACTCGGCATAACAGAAGAACTTCTTTTCTTTCAATATATTGTTTTATGTGAATGAGTAATCAGGATTATTTTTAGATAATGTTGTAATAAATACATGAGTTCACCAGATCCATTTCAGTAAGGTCTTGAATATACACTTATTCAAAATAAACTAATTTCTTTAACTGTTACTTATATTTGGGTCGATTTGAAAAAGAGAAGCTTTAATTTGATAATGCAATATTTTGCTGATTATTTAGTAATGCTTTTAAACACATTTGGCTATAAACATACATTTGTATAGATATGATTAAATTTACATTCCAGCAATTGTTTTGCTTTTTCTGACAATCCACTGAATGGGGCCTCTACATTTGTTAACCCAATATGTCTCTTTCTGTAGTCATTGTTGAGTGGAAAAGCATTTACCTCAATGTGTCCAGTTTACAGTTTACAGTCTTCAGTCCATCAGAGAGAAGCTTCACTCCTGAATCCTGCAGGTCATTGTTACTCAGGTCCAGCTCTCTCAGGACACAGTTTGAGGATTGTAGAGCTGAAGACAAACTCTCACAGGAGCGAACAGTGAGATTACAGCGCTGTAGCCTGTGTGAAAAAACAATATTCATGTTGTCATCTGGGGCCTCATGTATCGACAATGCTTGTGCCAAAAATTATGCATATGCCTCACACACTGACCAATTAACAGCTTTGTTCATGCACAACAAGTAGGTGACATTTGAAAACAATCGAATTATTGTAAATGAAGCCGTGATTTCTCTTTTTTCCAGAAAGGGTATTGTTGTTCAATAAAATATAGCATTACTAACCAATGAGGAGACATGCATGAACTCTTGTTGTACAGAATTTATTCTAAGAAAAACAGCCAGAAAGGGGAAATAATGGATTTGTGCTGAATGGTTGAATCATTGACCCATAACAACATACAGTACATATAACTGTCAGTACATTTGTCTGCTTTTTATACAGTTTCTATTGGGGATGCTAACGATAACTCAATGATCGATTGTCAATAATCATTTTAAATCAATAGACCTTATCGATGACCGATTAAGCATGGACATTTAAAGGACTAGTTATTTTTTTTTGCTGTGAGATGCATCCACAAATTTTTCACATTATATAATCAAGTGTGTGAATTTATGTTACTATATGGAGTCACTCTCTTGACATTGCATATTGGGGGACGCATAAAACCCTGTTATGTATGGATCTCGGTTATATCTGCGGCTGCTGCCATTAATCTGTGGGTCAGGTAATCAAATAATAGGCTGCATGATGATTAATTATAGGTGGGTCGCAGGTGGATAAGATCAAACATTGATTATGCAAACTTGATCTACTTTCTCTAAAATATTAAGGTGTTTTAAGAAATCTTGACAGACTGGCACAAATATGCAGCCTCTTTTTTTTTTAAATTGCTTGTCACAGCCAGACATGCGGTGAGCATTTTCATTCTCACAACAAGTTTTTGAGGTATCTCATCCTTTCGACTGAGTTCATTCTTCCGAGGTAACCTGGGAACATATTCAGTGCTGCGAATAGTTTGTAAACCCTGTCCTACTCATTGTGGTCAAATCACTAGATTAAACGAATGAAAGTGAAAATCCAAACTTTTAGGATACCAGCTATTAGATTTGCACAACCCATATACACAATACTTTGGCTTGTTTCCCCTAGCTCAAAAGCTTGACAGATCCCCCCCATCATGCCTAGTTACAGTTGCTAAGTGTGATGTGATTGACATTGGCATCATCTAATCGGCACATAGCACCGCCTTTTTTTAAAGCCTGATTGGTTGTTTCTTGGGATGCATCACGTCCGACTCTGCGTTTTGTTTGATGTGCGTCTTTGCAGCTACAGGTAGATGCATGATGGTCCTTCAGACATTTATTCATTTTCATTTCGGCTTAGTCCCTTTATTAATCTGGGGTCGCCACAGCGGAATGAACCGCCAACTTATCCAGCATACATTTTACGCAGCGGATGCCCTTCCAGCTGCAACCCATCACTGGGAAACATCCACACACACCCATTCACACACATACACTACGGACAATTTAGCCTACCCAATTCACCTGTACCGCATGTCTTTGGACTTGTGGTGGAAACCGGAGCACCTGGAGGAAACCCACGCCAATATGGGGAGAACATGCAAACTCCACACAGAAATACCAACTGACCTAGTCGAGGCTCGAACCAGCGACCTTCTTGCTGTGAGGTGAACGTGCTATCCACTGCGCCACCGTGAGGCCCTCCTTCAGACATTGATTTTTTATTTGTTTAAATGGGCCAGAGTTAAATTTTACTTTCTTATATAATGCGTTGTGTCACTGTGGCATTTTTCGGGGCTGTGGTGGCTTGGATGACTGTTCATCTTTGCAGGTATGTGGTAATGTTTTTAACTAGATGGGTAATGTGGTTTAGCGGCATTTAATATGCATCTTTCACACCATATAGGCATGCTTTCCTACACCTCGCTGTATTAGCCTACATGACCAACAAGTGCTCGTAAAGCGTCCGATTTTGGTAAGTGTTTAGGCACCATTATGATTGGGGCTATCATTTGAATGACCCACTTATTGATGTTGTATTGTACTAATTGTGCATTTAATGCCGGCTGGCTTTATGGTGCAGATGCAATAACCTGGTGCTGAACACACTCAAAACGGTGGAGATGATAGTGGACTTTAGGAGAACCCCCCTGCACTCCCCCCACTCACCATCATGAACAGCACTGTGGCTGCAGTAGAGTCATTCAGGTTCCTGGGCACCACCATCTCTCAGGATCTGAAGTGGGACATTCACATAGACTCTATTGTGAAGAAAGCCCAGCAGAGACAGTTCTACTCAGCTGTCATCCAATCCCTCCTCTGCACTTCAATCACCATCTGGTTCGGCTCAGCTGCCAAAACCGACCTCCGCAGACTACAGCGAATAGTCCGGACAGCTGAACGAATCACTGGCACTACCCTTCCTACACTTCAAGAACTGTACTCTTCCAGAGTGAGTAAAAGGGCATACAAAATCACTCTGGACCCCTCACACCCAGCGCACTTCCTGTTTGAACTGTTACCGTCTGGTCGGCGTTACAGAGCACCAAGCACAAAAACAGCCAGACACAGGAAAAGTTCCTTTCCTCAGGCCATCTACCTCATGAACAGTTCAATATTGCCCTACTGTGCAATAAACATGTGCAATACTTTCTCATACGCACTCGTACAGCACCTTATAACAATTTACAGTGCAATACTTTTTTACGGAGTTGTACACAGCACCTTATAACTTGTATATTCATAACAAATCTGTACATACAATTCCTCATCCAGAGCTTTTTGAGTGATTGCACTTTTTGACTCTGTTTAATGTTTGTTGTCTTTTTCATATTTATTTCGTGTTGTCACTTGTCACTTTATGTACACTGTAAGCTTCTGTAGTCAAAACAAATTCCTTGTGTGTGTAAGCACACTTGGCAATAAAACCCATTCTGATTCTGATTCTGATGCAGAGTTCTTTTCAGTTATTTACTTAATTTTGATTTATTTCAGGAACTGAGGCTTTTCCCTGTGAATGACTGGTCTTTTCCAAACTGGTGGTGGTGCTTTTTACCATATGCTTTGGAACACTGAGTGCTTGATAGCGTGATTCGAGTGCACTGTGGTGTGTGCGTGTGCCGGGGTAAAGTCAGTCTACTTGTATCCAGTCAGTGGGAACCTCAGTCCTGTTGTTATTTTGATTGGTTTTCTGTTACTGTTTTTCTACTTGTTGTTTATTTACTGATACGAAGTTAGAGTTTTTCTGATGTGCTTTTCTGATGTCCCACGAAATGGGAGCTTTTCTACATTTTATTGAAATAAATATTTTTGTACCTTTTGTAATTACCCACATCTCTTCTTTGCCTTTTGAGGGAAACAAATCTATGTGCCTTTTCTAATTGAGTTAATTCCCTGGGTAACTTCCAGGGTGGCGTAGTCGGTCTAATTTTTATTCAAAGATGGTTAACACTCATCCCCATCCCCTCGCCACATTCACCATCATTGGTCTGTGGCAGTTTTTGAGTGTGGCTTAGCGAAGGGTCAGTTACTGAACTACCTATATGAGGAGTGACCACTGCAAAAACAAAAAAACATTTTTTTGACTTCTCTGAATTTCTCCAATGGCCATAACAGCACACAATTCAGTATCGGCTCACTTTACTCACCCTCAAGTCATTCCAAAACTTTATAAGCTTCTTTATTCTGTTGAACACAAAATAACTTTTTTTTTTATAAGATGAAAACCGCTAGCCATTGACCTCCTTAGTAAGAAAAAACAAATGCTATGTAAGTCAGTGGTTCGAGGTTTCCAGCTTTCTTCAAAATATCTTCTTTTATGTTCAACAAGAGAAAAAAAGGTTTCTAACCACTTGAGGGTGAGTAAAAAAATTTTTTATTTACATTGTTGGCTAAACTATTCCTTCAACAAACACTGCAAATATATTAATGTGAATATTGTTTAAAAAACTCCTAAATGTTAAACTAAATATTTTATATCAGCAAATGTCTATTTCTTAGATGAAAGAAGGACTTTGACTTACAGAGCTCTTTTGGAGGTTTTGATGACTGCTGATAGTCTGATGAGACACTCGTCTGATCTCTGGAATTTCTGAAGCTCAAACTCCTCCAGCTCCTCCTCTGAGGTCAACAACACAAAGACCAGAGCAGACCACTGGGCAGGTGAAAGGTCAGCAGATGACAGACTTCCTCCACTAAGGTGAGACTGAATCTCTTTCAGCAGAGTTTGGTCGTTCAGTTCATTCAGACAGTAGAACAGATTGATGGATCTCTCTGGAGACAGATTCGCTTCAAGTTTCTGCTTGATGTACGCAATTATTTCCTCTTTGCTCTGGTCTCCGTCATCCTGCTGTGTCAACAGGCCTCGTAAGAGTTGTCGATTGGACTGGAGTAAGAGTCCGAGAAGGAAGCGAAGGTAAAGATCCAGATGTCCATTGTCACTTTCCAGAGCCTTGTCCACTGCAGTCTTCAGCAAACCAATCATGACTTTATTTTTGCTTTTCTGTCTAAAAATAGATACACGATTTTTGTTGATCTTAAAAAACAGATGTTGATAAAGGGCTGCAATGAACTCCTGAATGCTCAAGTGAAGAAAGCAGTACATGGTACCAAGAATGATTCCTGTTTCCTCCTTAAAGATCTGGGTACACATGCCTGAGTACACCGATGCCTTATAGACGTCAATGCCACAGTCTTTCAGATCGCTCTCATAGAAGATCACATTGTTTCTGTCCAGCTGCTGGAAGGCCAGTTTCCCCAGTGAAAGGATGAGGTTTTGATCCCAGGAATCATCTGCTGTGTTTTCTCCATCATACTTTCTTCTGCTCTGCTGGATATGAAAGCAGAGAAAGTGTGTGTACATCTGTGTCAGAGTCTTGGGAGATTCCTGCAGTGTGTCAGCATAAGCCCTGTGTTTCACTTCAATATTTCTGTTCTCCTTCAAGATGTTCTGGAGAACAGTGGCTGAAATCCAGCAGAAGACTGGGATGTGGCACATAATAAAGAGACTCTTTGACTGTTTAATGTGATCAATAATTTCTCTGGCCTGATTCTGATCTCTGAGTCTCTTTCTGAAGTACTCCTCCTTTTGGGCATCATTGAATCCTCGTATCTCTGTCAGCCGGTCGATACAGTCAGCAGGAATCTTACTGGCAGCTGCTGGTCTGCTGGTGATCCAGATGAGAGCAGAAGGAAGCAGATTTCTCTTGATGAGGTTTGTCAGGAGAACATCCAGAGAGACTGCTGACGATACATCACGACACGTCTCATTACCAGCAAAGTTCAGAGGAAGACGACATTCATCCAATCCATCAAGGATGAACAGGACTTTGAATCGTGTGCTTCTTGTAAGGTTCAGTCCTTTGGTCTCAGGGAAAAACTGAGTTATGAGGTCTTTTAAACTTAGTTTTTCTTTCTCCTTTAAGTTCATCTCTCTGAATGGAAGAGGAAATATGAAGCTGAGGTCTTGATTTTCTCTTCCTTCAGCCCAATCCAGAACAAACTTTTGCACAGAGACTGATTTCCCGATGCCAGCAACTCCTTTTGTCAGGACAGTTCTGATCTGCTTGTCTTGTTCAGGTGCTTCAAACAAATGTTTGCATTCAACCTGCATCTCTAGTGACTGATGACGTCTGGAAGCAGCTTCAATATGTCTTATCTCATGTTCAGTGTTGACCTGTTCACTCGCACCCTGAGTGATATAGAGATCTGTGTAGATGTTATTCAGAAGTGTGGAGTCTCCTTGCTGAGCAACTCCTTCAAACACACTTTGAGATTTCTTCTTCAGGCTACATTTTAACTGATTAACGAAGAACAGCTCACCTAAACACAGGATTGTTAGTTAACAGATAGTTTTAGTCTGGACTTTTCCAGCTATATTTGTAAGTGTCAGTCTGACAGATGGCCATGAGTCTCTTACCCTGGAGAGTATCAGCAGCTTCATCTTGCTTCATCTCTCTCAGGAAGAAGAGTGTGAGATCAAGAGCTGCTTCTGTGATTCTGCATCTGTTCTCATTAAAGTCCTTTACAAACTCTTGTCTGTTTTCTTCTTGTAAGATTTTCTTAAACTTTTCCAGTTCATTCTTCAGAAATCTGATAATTTTGCTCTCAAGATTCTACGATTGATAAAAGAGAACAACAATGTTTAACTTAAAAAAAATTTATTCACACAGAGCTGTACATCCACAATCTACTCAATAATTGAAAATACTTTGTAATATATTATACTCCAGGTCTGTTGCATACTTGATTTTGATTGGCTGGTGAAGATTTAAAGGTTATTTTTTGATATACACAAAGTTAAAATAGACCCAGGCATGTTTTCAATGCATTATAGCTCCATACCACTACAGTAAATGATATCAGATATTTCACAGCTACAACAGTCAACATCATATCAAAACTGTCAGGGTTGTGGGTGGAGGAAAGGGAGAGAGGACTCAAGTGCAGGGAAAAATGGGTTTATTAATAACAAAAATAAAACAAAAAGGTAAAACAAACTACCCCAAGGGGGAAAACATTAACAAAAAGACAAAAAACAAACTTGACTGGGCTGGCTGGAAAGAGCAGGACCGGAAAAGGCTGAACAGGACACGACAAGGGAAACTCAGATGACGAACTGGCACAGGACAGCAAACATGAGGGGAATATAAGCACAAATAATTAACATACAAACAGGTGAACATAATAAACTAATAATGGGTTAACAAGGACGGTGGGACTAGACTAATGACGGGAGAGCATATGACACAAACAAACACAAGCCATATGCTCACACAAAAACAAGACTCGAACACGCAGCCAATGAGATAACTCATTAACCGCGCGTTCACATGACACGCACGTGGCACATGTAAACATACACCACGTGCTAAACACAACACCAACAGAAGACTGAACGCAAGACACGAGTACACGATAAGTGAAAACACTTACCGTGCACTCACACATGCAACGTGCATGTTTCATCCCAGCGCCAACCAAAACCGAAACCAACTAGACTGAGACGCTGGGAATGAAACACCACGCTGCAGACAGAACAAACAAACACCAGGACAAGAGCGCGCATCTTTGACCACGCGGACCTCGCGCTTCCGCATTACGCAGGAGCACGCGCGTCTCGCAATGCCGCTCATACAAAAGACACAGGAACAGAAAACGAGTGCTCGACCCGAGAAAACTCGAGTCGAGCACAACATACAGGACAAGACATGACTAGTGTCTGGACTCTGCCACCTAAACATGAATTTACAAGACAGGAGTGGCAGAACCCTGACAAAAACACAACAACAAGCTTTGAAAGAAACTAGTTCCTCCACACAGGAGCAGTTTGAGGACAAATATCTGACAAATGTCTGAAATACAATATCTGAACAATGGCTGAACAATGGAACCATAGTCTAATAAACCTTTAAACAACAGCAGCTTGAGTAAAAACAAGGCTAAATTTGTGCTGTCAGTGAAAATATAATAGGCATCTAAGATTAGCCCAAAACCAGATTAGTACTACACAGGAATTAATGAAAACACACATGAACAGGAAGCATACATTCTAACTTTGTTGCTATATTTAGCAACTTTTCAGACCTCCCTAGCGATCATTTTTTAAAAGGTGACTAGCAACGAAACATACATTTTTGGTTTTGCTGAAGATTTGGAGAGTTCACACTTAGCTGATGATTGGTAATAAGCTTGTTTGGCATGCTGTCCTGGAGAGAGCCCTGAGCTCATAAGATCCTTGTGCCCTGGGCTCCCTCCTATAAGCAGGGCGGAAGGGGAGTTTGAGCTCAGGTAGGTCTCGATGAACTGCCTCGATTTATTTCTGGCTAATGACAGATATAGGGATGGCTAAGGAGAAATATATGGCTTGCTAAGAGCTTGACTATGATGTCAATTTGGTATGTTTAATTTACTTAGGTCGTGTGTTTTTGGACTGTGGAGGGAACCCAGGGGAAACCCATGCAAGCATGGAGAGAACGAACAAACTCTGCACAAAAATGTCAACTGGTTTACTAGGGACTTTAACCAGAGACATTCTTGCTGTGATGCAATAGTGCTAATCACTGGGCTGCCGTGTCTCCCATCTAGAAAGGAAGGGGAGGGGAGTAGGGTGGGTGGCGGTGATTCTTCAAGATGAAGATACTGAGATAAGAAACTCTTGTTATTTATAGTGAGTTAGGAATCATCTGATTGGTGAATCAATCGTAGGCTAATGCGGGACCATACATGTACAATCATAAGCACGTGATCCTCTCGAAATGAGTTTAAAAATTTAAACTTTCACTTGCACAAACAAAATATAAAATATTAAAAAAATAATTTTAATAACAAAAAAAGCAAAAATAAAGCAGAAAAAAGAGACTATTTGGAGTGAATCTGGAGCATGTGGGGGCTGGTGACATCATTGTCTTTAATTCAAAGTCATTGTCAAATATTTTAATAACAAAAGCAGCACAAACAAAACTTTATCTGGCACAAACCAACACCAAATATATCACATACTGTACACGCGATAATATTTGGGCTGAATCTGAAGTAGTTGTGGGGGCTGAGACATCAGAATGGCCTACAAATATTACTTTAATATCTGAAAAACCAAAGCAGCACAAACTATTTTTGCAGCACAAATGTTTTTTTGTTTTTTTCTGCACCACAAACGATTAAGACTAATTTGCAGACGTGTTTAGGTGTTAGGTGGGGGTTTAAATTCACACAGGTTACAAGATCCAGTTCTCAAAAGTCTTGAGTGACTTATGACTCAAAATGAGTTTTTCTCACCTGGAAGATCCACAGGAGATTGTGTTTGAAGCTCTTGTGTCTCCTGTGAGTCTCGTCTCCTGAATCTGGTAACTCATATTCAACACTGTTAACAGATAAAACTACTGTAATAACACATTTAGAGGCAAACAGATACAGATATATCTAGCAAACACTGAAA
>CAIGQW010017789.1:0-10320 GCA_903798125.1 Danio choprae
TTTTGGCACATTGTTACATACTGTATGCATTCTCATAATGAAGACTAATGAATATATTCTTCATTATGATATCAGAATACATCCTGGCATTACATTCCTCAAGAATGAAATATATTTTACAACACAACATAAATAAATACATTTTATACAGAAATGCATGTTGCAGAAGAGGAGAATAATAATGTACATTTAAATTGCATTTTGTTATGCTTGTTCAATACACTGTCACATTATCAGGTCTGTAATATTCTAAATATTTTGCAGCAAACAGTATATATATATATATATATATATATATCTCTAGTTTATATTCTAAGAGAAGTTTATTACTCAGCAGATGCAGCACTGAATGGTGGTGAGGAGAAGGTTAACAGAAAATAATAAGAAAAAACTCTCTTAAGGATGAGCCCCAAGCAAGGAACAAAGTCAGCATTTACTGGGATGTCTTCAAAACATCCTTCTTTAAGTAGGACAGTAAAAGGAAATGAGTGTTTATATGAATTATGAAGGCACTAAATGGATACATCACCAAGTTTGTCAATTGATGTGATCAAATCTGAAGGAACGAAGGAATCCAGATCGGCAGTAAGGATGCCAAGAGGGTCCAGTCGGGCTACATGGTGACCACGTACCTGAGCAAAATGCATAAAATGGAATGTGATTTGCTATCTCTACACACAGAGTAAATTATACTGTATTATATATACATATATAAAAAGAAAAAAGCAAGACCGAGCTAGTAACTCAAATAAAGGAAATATAACCCACACAAATATGAACCAGTGTGACATATGCAAATAAATCTCCTAAGGATTCACAATAAGTTCAACATACAATCCCAAAAGGCTGGTGACAAGAGATAGGAAGAAAATGCTGGCTTTGCCAAAAGACAGAATTTAATAAATCCCTTCGATACTTCATCTAATTAATTAGAGGAAGCAGGGAAAATATTACCACCTGTTTTGATTCAAGCAATCTCTTTGATATTTTCATTTTCAAAAGGGAAAAAAAGCTAGTCTAATTAGGGTAGAATTAATCATGTGATTTGCATATCTACACAGGGACACTTTAAAATGTACGGGTGTACAGACATGCCTTTGATTTTTTGCAGTTCAGTGCCAATGCTAGTGAATATGATTGAATTTTCTCATCAAAATAATTTATTGTGAATTAAATTGAAAAACCTCCCCTGAAATTGAGCATTTTCTGTCCCTATGTCTAAAGGCTTAACTATAAAGATAGCTATAATGATAACTATATTAGATAATTACATTAATATATAATCTACAGTTATACAATATAATGTAATAAAGATATATAAAGTCGTCAATAGACATTAACATTTATTTTAGTATAAGCAAAGAAAAAAAAAAGATGGCTGGCGTCTTTGCTTTCTTTCACTGTAGAAAACTGAAGCTGAAATATCCCAGGATGGCCACTGTCATTTTACTCCAATAATGCTATTTGCAGCCCGAGCCTTTGCCCAAACTCCTGCTGACACAATCACAAGTTTACAATCAAGATGTCAGTGTTCTGTCATGTCCATGTGTCATTTGTTTTCGTCATGTGATTCCTTAGTCCTTTTCCCGCCACCGTCAGTGTTCATTTGTCCCACCTGTGTTCATCCCTTGTGTGTCATTAGTTTAATCATCCTCTTGTCCATTTATACCCTTTCGTCTGTGTCCTTCGTGGTCCGGTATTTTGGTTTGTCTCGTCCCATCATCTTTGTCCCGTCTGCCTGTATCCAGTATTGTTACCCAGTAAGTGTTTGTTCAATAAATCCGTTTGTTATTATATTCTGTGTTCGTCTCATCATGTCTTCAACCAACGTGACGTTACACAAGATGCCACATGCCTTTTTTTTTTTTTTTTTTTTAGCATCAAACTCACTAGAAAAACTAATCTCTGTAATAAGAACTCCCTAAAATTGTGGACACAATATTTAAGTAAAAATTAGTCAAAATGTAATTTGATTATTTTTTGGCCTGGCTCACATCCCATTTGTTTTCTCTGAAAGGGCGGGGCTTATCTCCTATACTGCAGCCAGCAACCAGGAGGCAATCGATTAGGTATGCATACATTGCATGTGACACACATTTCATCATTAGTACGGTGCACACAATACAATTTCTTTATTCACAATGTATGTGCAGCTCGAATTGTTTTTGCACAAAAACTGAACCTGGTTTTTGTTTCGCAAAACAGAGGATATGCAATGAGAACAACAGCAAACTACTGAAGACAGCAAAAACAACAGACACTCATTGGTGGGTGCATGTGTGAGATGAATACAGATATCTGTGTCTGTATTTTTATAAAGTACAAAGACATTTTTATCGTTCATTACTTAAAAGTTTATTCATAACTTTATTATTGTGTAAGTTGTCAAATGAAGTGTACTTTAAAAGGCATTCACTTATGGCTGCACAATAAATCAAACTGAAATAACAAATTGCCATTTAGCAAAAGCTGTGATTGTCATGCACATCTTGTCAGGAAAGCATGGCTCTGTGATAGGTAGTAAATCTCCTCTGAAGGCCACAGGGTGTTCTGGTGCTGAAACTCCAAATATGCCATGAAGAAGAGAACCAGAAAATGATACAAAAGGATTCAACAGCTTTTATTGATTGTAAAGTACATGTAAAAAGAAATGCAATATGCATGACATGTTAAAAGGAGGGTAATGATTGAATCCATTGTTCTTCCATTTTTAACCATGGTGACCTGCAAAGAAATGTGTGCAGCCATCATTGCGTTGCATAAAAATGGTTTCACAGGCAAGGATATTGTGGCTACTAAGAATTCTTGTTAAGAAGGCTTCAGGGCGTCCAAGAAAGTCCAGCAAGCGCCGGATCATCTCCTAAAGAGTATTCAGCTGCAGTATCGGAGTGCCACCAGTGCAGAGCTTGCTCAAGAATGGCAGCAGGCAGGTGTGAGTGCATCTGCATGCACAGTGAGGCAAAGACTTTTGGAAGATGGCCTGGTGTCAATAAGTGCAGCAAAGAAGCCACTTTCCTCCAAAAAAAACCCATCAGGGACAGATTGATCTTCTGCAAAAAGTATGGCGAATGGACTGCTGAGGACTGGGGCAAAGTCATATTCTCTGATGAAGCCCCTTTCCGATTGTTTGGGGCATCTGGAAAAAGGCTTGTCCGAAGAAGAAAAGGTAAGCGCTTCAATCAGTCCTGTAGCATGCCAACAGTATCCTGAGACCATTCATGTGTGGAGTTGCTTCTCATCCAAGAGAGTGGGTTCACTCACAATTTTGCCCAAAAACACAGCCATGAATAAAGAATGGTACCAAAACACCCTCCAACAGCAACTTCTTTCAACAATCCAACAACAGTTTGGTGAAGAACAATGCATTTTCCAGCATGATGGAGCACCGTGCCATAAGGCAAAAGTCATATCTAAGTGGCTCAGGGACCAAAACGTTGAAATTTTGGGTCCATGGCCTGGAAACTCCCCAGAGCTTAATCCCATTGAGAACTTGTGGTCAATTCAAAGAGGCGGGTGGACAAACAAAAACCCACTAATTCTGACAAACTCCAAGAAGTGATTATGAAAGAATGGGTTCCTATCAGTCAGGATTTGGCCCAGAAGTTGATTGAGAGCATGCCCAGTCGAATTTCAGAGGTCCTGAAAAAGAAGGGCCAACACTGCAAATACTGACTCTTTGCATAAACGTCACGTAATTGTCGATAAAAGCCTTTGAAACGTATGAAGTGCTTGTAATTATATTTCAGTACATCAGAGAAACAACTGAATCAAAGATCTAAAAGCAGTTTAGCAGCAAACTTTGTGAAAACTAATATTTGTGTCATTCTCAAAACTTTTGGCCACGACTGTATAGCCATACACCCAAAGCGCTTTACAATTGCATGGAAGTGGGGGGATGGGGAGGGCTTCCCACACCACCCCATTATTGTGCAGCATCTACCTGGATTATGTGGTTTGCAGCACATTACAAACTCCACATTACTAATAGTCACATCTGCTGAATAATCTCACAGAAGTATTTATTTCAAACACTCGACTGTTATTAATGTTGTATTTTCACATGCTTTCAGATGTAGCAGCAACACAGAGTCATAGTACACTGAGAAGTAGGGTTGCTACAACTATCAACTTAATGAAAATAAAATTTGTTGTCAACAAATGCCTTTATCGATTAGTTGGGCTGCTCACACAACTGAGGAGCACAATGTACAAAATACGTAGCCACTTGAGCATCGAAGAGTACATAAACGGCTGTAGGGGAAAAAAAAGCATGCATCCCAAGCCCTCCAAGCTTTTGTTTAAACTGATTGCTAACTTCGGAACATTCACACTAGATCAGTTCATGAGTATCACATTGTGCAATCAACTCATGAACTATAGCAATCATTAATTAAATGAAGCTACTTTAGATTAGCTTAAATTAAACGGTGCAAGGGTGACACGGTGGCACAGTGGTTAGCACTGTCACCTCACAGCAAGAAGGTCACTGGTTCAAGTCCCAACTGGGTCAGTTGGCATTTCTGTGTGGTGTTTGCATGTTCTCCCCATGTTCGCGTGGGTTTAGTGCACAGCCGAATGCGTGAATGAAGCTCTTGATGCGTCACTGAAACAAGAGATAAGGCGCGCAGTATAGGCTTCGGTATCTGCGGACACTTTCAAACTCAGTGGCACAAAGGGAAGAAATCAGTGCTTTGAGGATCTGTCCAATGTATTACTGAGCCTTTTCTACTTAAAAATTTCAGGTAGGCCACCTTTGTGTGTGAAGAGCAGGTAATAACCCTCTCTACTTCAGTGTTGCGAATGCGATCTGCTGATCCAACAGACACAGCGCAAAATGATTTAGAAAACAGCAATGAACTCCTTGTTGCAGGTCAAAATGAAGCCATTTAATGCAAAAATAAATGCATTTCTCCACTGATTATTTCAACTAATAGTAACAAATAGTCTTGGAGAAAGTTTTTCGTGTTGTCATAAACAAACGCTGCATGCAGTTTGAATTGTGAATGAATGGAGAATGATTGACAGGTGCAGCGGCAGGAAGCGCTAAACTGAACATGAATTTAACCATTAACAAGATTTTTAACCATTAACAGATATTCATCTGTACTTCACATTAAACTAGGCTATAGAATGGCTTCAGAAAAATTGGGAGATAGTAGGCCTACATGACAAATTTCTAGTGCCTTACAATAGGCTACATTCATGGCTTTGTCGACTTATAAATTACACAGAACATAGCGCACACGCAAGATCGGATTTGGATCAGTAACAGCTGGCCGATAGCCGATCCTGCAAAAATATGCTGTATCGAACCGATATCCCATCTAAGTATCGGGATCGGTGTATCCTTAGTTTCCTCCAGGTGTTCTAGTTTCCCCCACAGTCCAAAAACATGCGGTATAGGTGAATTGAATAAACTAAATTGGCCGTAGTGTGTGTGTGTGTATGGATGTTTCCCAGTACTGGGTTGCAGCTGTAAGGGCATCGGCTGTGTAAAACATACGCTGGATAAGTTGACGGTTCATTCCGTTGTGCTGACCCCTGATGAATAAAGGGACTAAGCCAAAGGGAAATGAATGAATGAATGAACAGTGCAAATAGAGTGAGACACGACATATTTAAAATCAGCAAACAACAGCAGCAGTAGAATATTACAATTAGTCAATGTTGTGGTTTTCAGCGAATGCTAATAACGTTACATTTGTGCACTGACTGAGCAGTGAAAATTTACCTGTTCTTCAGACTTTTACCTCTGTTTCAGAAAGAAATATTTGTTGTTTATTAAATACAATTTTAGCTGCACGGTGGCGCAGTGAGTAGCACGATCGCCTTACAGCAAGAAGGTTGCTGGTTCAAGCCTCGGCTTGGTTGGCGTGGGTTTCCTCCGGGTGCTCCGGTTTCCCCCACAAGTGAACAGGTGAATTGGGTAGGCTAAATTGTCCGTAGTGTATGTGTGTGAATGAGTGTGTGTGGATGTTTCCCTGAGATGAGTTGCAGCTGGAAGGGCATCCGCTGCGTAAAACATATGCTGGATAAGTTGGCGGTTCATTCCGCTGTGGCGACCCCAGATTAATAAAAGGGACTAAGCCGAAAAGAAAATGAGTGAATGAATGAATAATTATAATTTTGATATTTCAACAAATTCTGCTGCTTAATATCTTATTGTCCCCATGTTTATGTCCTAATTTCACAATGTGAGCAAAACAGGAGTAAAACACTTGTTTATTTATTGTAATTATTTATATTTTGGATATTTACAGAAGTTTTGCTGTTCAAAAACAAACTTTGTTTTTCATTTAAGGTTAAAATTGTCAAAATTCATTACAGATCATTAAACGCAATATCAGGCTTTTGCATTTTTTAAGTATGGTATTATATAGTTACAATAAAAACTTCAAATAAAAAAAAAAACATTTAGTTTTTATCAGAGTATTCGATTAACCGAAAAAAAAAAAAAATCACCCAATTAATCGATAATCAAAATAATCATTAGTTGCAGCCCTACTGAGAAGCAATGCAAATAGCTGTCAAATCACAGAATGATAATCTCAGATTTTAGAATTGTGCCGATAAAAATTGACTTTAATATTTCAAATAGCTTGTCAGTGAACTACGACTCTGGGTAGAGCAGGTGCTGGAGGATTTACTGCTGATTACAGAACCAGCTGACAAAATGCGTCTTTGATTAATAGTGCAGCCTTATGGTAACTTCAACTGTGCATGACGCTAAGGTACACATAAAAACCTGTATTATACTTTGGGATTTATAATACCTAACCTGATAGGCTCTGATAAGAGTATGGACTGCCAGATGATCCTCCACAACCTTCTCTGACATGGCAGGTGTCTGGGACATGGCTCGCCCCTGGAGCAGCGTGGACAGACGCTTCTCTCCAGACTCCACAGCACTGCTGGCTTCAGCATTACGGAAGTACGCATCCCAAGACTATTGCAAACAGAGCAAAAGCATATTTCAGAAGATTACATTTTCCTATTTACTAGTTCAAAACAAGAGCTGGATAGTGGATAGTTCACCCAAAAGTGTCACATTATTTGGTATATCAATATATTTAGAAACACAGTAACTTCTTTTGTGTTGTGTCTTTTGTGACTCAGCTGGTCTCACATCAACAATCAAACGATTGACCAATCAGACGAATTCAAGCCTACATAAATAGCCCGTTTTCCTTACCTCCCATATTTTCGTTTTTGAAGAATCCCCCCATCAACCCCATCTCCCATTCCTTCCCTCCTATACTCGGAGAGCTCTCGAGACCCACCTGATCTCGGACCCCTTTCTATACTAACTAACCAGAAGGGAGCCCCAGGCTCAAGGATCTCCAAGCTCAGGGCTCTCTCCTAGGACAGCATGCCAAACCTGCAGTCAGTATCAAGCATTAGCTAAGTGTGAACTGTTGACATACAGGTTTAAAATGACATACGAGTAAGAAAATGATTATTATTAATATAATTTTTTGGATCATCTCTTTAGATAAAAGTATCATTTATTCACTCTCTCTATTGTCATTGTCATTCCCATTCCATATAACTGTGGAACTCAAAACAAGATATTTACCAAAAGCTGTTTATTTACTTTTACTGAACAAAGCAGCTAAATTGGGTTCTATGCAGAAACAAATATGCTGATAAAAAGATTATGAAATAAAAAATTTATTAAATTAAATTAAATTAAATAAATAAATAAATAACACTAGCTAGTTATCAAAGCAACATTCATTTTTTGTTTAGAATTAAATACTAATAAATCTAAATAAGTTGAAAACACTAAAACTTTTTATAACTATACAGAGAAATAAAAAAGCTACAACAACAAACAAACAAACAAAAAAAATCAACAGAAAAAAAGATAATATAAAAAAACAGAATCTAATTCAAACTATTAACAATAGCTATAACTAACAGTGATACTAAACTAAGATG
The DNA here is from genome assembly GCA_903798125.1 of Danio choprae. Classification (NCBI taxonomy): domain Eukaryota; kingdom Metazoa; phylum Chordata; class Actinopteri; order Cypriniformes; family Danionidae; genus Danio; species Danio choprae. The sequence goes on from CAIGQW010017789.1 coordinate 7,942, forward strand.
TAAATGTAAACATGATAAAAACTACAAATGTAATAATCTTTGTTATGAATTTATGAACATAATTTTTATTAGCATGCACACTTGGTTTCTGAACTAGGACAGAAAGGAAGTGCCTTTAATGGATGTTTCTTTGCACCTCATGAACATTTTTGTGATCCTCCAGCCAAGCGTAGTACATCTCCACAACGTAGCTGGAGCTGCAGGCCGCCAATGAGGGTTCAGTAGCCCTGCTTGAACAGTTACGATGCAGGTCAAACACTCGCTTCCCTGTCCCCACGTGGCCCCTCATCCATTGGCTACTGCTTCTCAGAGCACCAGCCAGGGGCCTCAGCTGACTCATGTCTGCAAACCTGCCGAAAAACACAAAGGTTTCATTGCAGAATTAATCAACAGATATGTTCTTTAAGGTTCTTGAGAAAGAAAATATTTTAAAATTCAGATATCATGTATTTGAGTGATTTAACTCTAAATATTCAAAGCAAACGTGTTAGTGCTGGATCAACAGCCCTGCTTTGGCGCTCATTCAAGTTCGAACCACGTCTTGAGCAACGTGGAATGTAAAATGTTTAAAACGCCAAACGGCAATGTTTTTTCCCCTCTTGTCAGTTTCTGTAACTGTGTATCTGATTGATTAATTTATTGATTTACGTGTAACTTGTGAAGGGGGTGATGGTAGGTGATGTAATGGTTTTATTTAAAGGGATGGTCATCCAAAAAGGAAAATTCCCTCACCATTTACTTTTATATGAATTTATATGATGGAAGTCAAATAGCTGCTGGTCTCCAGCATTCTTCAATATCTCTTTCTTTGTTTTCAGTGGAGAATGAAATGATGACAGAATTTCCATTTTAGAGTGAGCTATCCCTATTATACAGTTTTGTTGTTGTGGAAATTAGAAACAGCACTCTTCTTTCTTGACATATTCCTTTATTTTAGCATGTAATGTGTTCAGAAGAAAAAAATATTTTCTATTTAAATTAAACTATTCTGCATTTTAAAATAAAGGCAAAATGGTATTAGTTTATTAGAATATTAGGAAAGATTTATATAAATACATTTATATAAATCACGTTGAAAAGTCCAGTATTGTTGGGGGTTTTAACTTTCTATCACAAAACAAGACAGATAATACAACATTTTGGTTGCTAACCTTTTATCTTACACTCTTTCTCTGTTAAAAACCTGAAAATTTAATCTTGCCATTGGATTAAGCTCCGCCTTCTTTGATTTGATTGGCCATCTAGTAATTTAACATTGATGAGCACTGTTTTGAGCCAAATTTTTATATTAATAACAACAATAATCATCATCATCATCATAATGACAATACTTACATGACAACTGTAATATTGTTTCAAGTACTAGCCAATTTCTTTGAATCCTCCGTGTGGACTCATCAGGTGCTCTCGTGGATTACCATATAGGCTATCGCACTGTTAAAAAAATCTATTTATATTAGAGCTACAACTACCGGCGATTTGTTGAAAGGGCATTTTCACCTTTCAATGACAAATTGATTTGAACAACGTCAAAGCCCGTTGCCCCAATCACTCCAATATATCTAGCATGTGCGATTCAAATATATGAGCTGACGGGACAGTCGTAAAACGCATCGATTGGCCGACTGGTTACAGCTGTTACCAGTCAAGGTTATGTGTGTTTCCATGCGCGCGACACACACGACGCTGTGCACATACTGTAGCTTCATCTCTATGGCAATGGCATAACAATTAAATTCACCTTGAGCTGCTCGCAGATGAAGACGGTTCGTGTGAGTTCAGATGTTGTATGTCGGTTGATTCAGGCTGGAGTTTAGGTCTCAGTGTCCTATATTCTCTCTGCAACGTCAAATCCGTCCCGTAATCCGCATGCACGCGCACTGCAGCAGGACACTTTGAGCTCGAAACTGCAGCATCTCAGATGACAGCCGGTTTAAAGAGCCTTTAAGTTTCTTTTATCCATCATTGTATCTTTATACAGTTTTCTGTTATTATTGCATAACGTTTAGTAGCTACCTCAACACTCAACGGTTTTGGCTGTTAGGCAAATTCACTTTTGAGTTATTGGGTAGAATAATGCAAGATACATGTGCTGTGGAAATACTCTTGTAGATATCAGAAACAACCAACCTTGAACTGAGTGATAGCTGAAGTTGTAAAATTAAAATAAAGTGTGCTTTACCTATTACACCCATCAAATAGAAGGTAAAACATTTCAGCCACACGTGACTGACAGTTTAATTTTGCTATGAGTAAATAAATTATTTAACTATAAGTAAAAAGAACACAATTTCAATGCTTTTACCTATTTGTCAGTAAGAAGAATTTAATTAATTAATTAATTAAATTATATATATATATATATATATATATATATAT